>CM022546.1:10523360-10731714 GCA_012273795.1 Dendrolimus punctatus | reverse complement strand
CTTACTATTAAACAATTGCCTTGCCATCGGTTGAATTTTGATACTTGTATAGACCTTATGTCAAGTTTAACCGATATTAAGACAAATGAACGGTCGATAAGATATAAGAACCGGATATTAGTGAATTTTTAGATAGTGTCAAGTGTCAAGTAATTGAGTGGTATTATTTGTCCGCCATATAGCCTGACTTGTTCGCTATATTTTACAAGTAGAATGCGCTGCCTATTATTATAGCCAGTACAAGTGTGTAAACACATATTTTTTTATTTCGTATATTTTGAAAGTACGCTTGGAGTTGCCTGATCACAGGGATGAATACAGTACTTTCCGCCCTGGGAAACGATTTTCCTTGTTGTCAACAAATTTGAAACTATGTGGACCGTAGCTGATAATATATGCGACGCATGTTCTAATTTTTTTATGGACACTGTTAAATCGCGGCATAAATTGTAAGAATAAAATATCAACAATCTTGTAAAATTGTTTTATATACTTATTAGCTGTACCCGGCAGACGTTGTCCTGCCTTTAAAAAATTAAAATCTAGAACCCGATTCCAGCGTAATCTACCGGAACCAAATGTTAATCTAAACTATTTTCAAATCCACTTGAACAAACAAAAAACTTCATCAAAATCAGGCCCAGCGTTTAGAAGGAGTTGTCAACGTTGTCATAAACAACATGTCTTTCATTTTCACTTTAAATCAGGTTGGCTTTGACTCACCTCTAAGCTTTGCTAAGCAGTCGTAGATCGTCGTCTAGACCTATCTGTGTCTGTCTATAAAAATCCTAATTATTTTTTTTTATTTAGGTTTACGGCTTGGCAGCCAGGCCTTTAAGCCAGATCTTCGTGTACAATATAGTTTCTTCATTTTCTTAAGCCTATGTGTAGCACAGCTGAACTGTAGGTTATCAACTGGTGCCATTCAACGGAGGTCTTGCGACAACTCAAAAGGCCACATTTGACTATATAGTTTACATTTCTCACAAAACATAATTACTACTCAAAAACTATCAATATCCTATCCTACAACTATTGTTCGTTTTAGAGTATTTTAACACATTTTTAGAAAATAAAACTTCACAGCACAACATCTCCTTTTAGTTCCCGCCCAAAATCCTCTAATAAATTTTTTATTATGTAACATAGATCCAGTAAGTAGGGTTTTGCACGCGGACAGTATAAAGATGAGATATGCAAAAAATCAAAAACCTAAGGTCACATCTACCAACATTTTGATGGTAATCTTTCGTTTAATGCATTGACACAGCTTATGAATAATTATAAAGTTGCGTCAGCGCAGCGTCTCTAATACTGAGTATTTAACAAGAATTTATTGAAACACGTTTGTCCTAAATATAAAACTGGTGTATACAAATTGTAAATGAGCTTCAGTTTGTTAGTATAACTACCTTCCTACTTAGGACCACTTTGGAACAAGTTTTTACCTAGCAAATGCTTCTGTGTCCAGTTTTCCGAGTTCGTAGACATTAATGTAAATTCGCTACATTTACCATTAGAATAGCATTCAAGCTATACAATATTAGAGTTTTCTCCGTAGCTTCCCGTGCGGGTTAAACCCTAAGAGGTGTTCTATTTCATGTACAAACTTAATTAGGTTTTAAATCGCGAGTGAAGCCAAGGGCAGAAGTGAAACCCTCTTAAAAATGGGTTGCGTGGTTTAGTAAGAGTTAGCGGGTTATCGGATATATAGACAGACAGCCTCGGACATCGACTTTGTTTAATATTATGTAAATATAAAGAAGATAACAAATTAAAATTCATACATATTATATGCAGTTAACCTCAGGTCAACTGTGTAATGGTCCGTTCCTATATCTTACCAACTGTTCAATTGCCTTGCTATCGGTTAAAATTTAAAATAAGCTCTATACAGGTAATGTCAAAATAAGGTAAGTAAGGCAAGTAATAGCCGGTTCCTATGTCTAACTATTCTTTTACTTGCTTTACCAACGATGGAAAGACATTACTTACAAGGAGCTTCTATCAAATTTTAATCGATAGAAACGGTTAATAAGATATAATAGGAACCGGCCATTAAACTATTCGCATAAAGCATCTCTATTACAAAGAAGTAAGTAGTAATTATTGTCCTCCCAGCATATACAGTAAGGCAAATCTTCTTATTATCCCCGCAAATTGCTAATACGCTGGAACCTTGACAAATTAACATTCACGTGACGTCACAAGGAACTCGATATGTACGCGTACTCGCCAGCCAGTGTTGCTAACGGTACGGAGTGTTCGGCTACGGTTACGTCACCAAAATGGCGGTCAGGCGCAATAGCAATTTGCGGGGTTAATAGTTACCATTCCTTGACATTTATGGTTCTTCTAAACTTACCCTTCGTTCCCATTTACGTTCGAACAATGTAAAGTGTTAAATGTCTTCTACGTCAGTGTGTTGATTCGCCAATGCTTTATCATTGTTCCTTTTCAAAACTTATTATTCTGTACACGAAATTAGAATTACATATAAAACCTGGTGTCCATAAACTCCCTGTAGCAAAGTTTGGGGCTAAATATTGTCAGGAGACCTTTTTTTTTTACATGAGGAAATGCGTTGTCGCATCGTCAGCCGCGCGGGGGATCATGCGCGGCCGGTATGTGGGGCTCCCCGACGCCGATTAATCAGTACGACCGGCGCCGGTATACCCACTAAAACCTCATGGGAGCCTTCTTCCGCCTAGCGCCGGGGTCACGGTACATGCGCGAGCTTACCCCGCAACCCCGGCAGCGGCTGGCCGCCTCGTAAACAGAGGCGGCCTCTCCTGTGTGCGGGTCGGGGAATGACGTTTCCCCGGCCCTGAGAGGGACGCGCGGCTGCCTCTCGCGCCCTCTCGCGGCATTAGTGTGGGCGGAGGTCTTTCTGATCACCCCTCCCTCTCCTTCCTCCCCCCTCGCCGCCTCGCGCTCTCAGCAGCATCAGCGGCGAGGGGGGGCTTCGCGATAGGGGGCTGCGAGGATTGCTCCTGCGCCATCACCTCTCCCTCTCCTTCCTCCCCTTTTCCCCGCCGCCTCGCGCTTACAGCAGCGTCAGCTGTCGGAGTCGGGGGAGGCCACCTAACTTCGGAAGGGAAGAGTGTTTTGGGAGGAGGTTTGGAAGGAAGGGAAGGCTTTTAGGATGAGGGGGCGGAAAGGTGGGACACCACTGTCACGGAGTGAAGGGAGGAATGTGACAGTGCCCACTCGGGGCCCCGGGGACGCATCCCCTTGTACCGCTTCCTGGACGGAAGGGAGTCCAGGGCGGCACCCCCTGGGGGGATTGTCAGGGGTCCTTGCCCAAACTTTCCCAGAGCGGATTTAAAACGTTATATTCTTCAACGTCAGTAGAGGCTGTTACGACCTCTTTCGTATTTATTTTTAAATATAGTGTGTTAGTTAGGAAAGTGACGTTTCTGTTTACCTTTGTTACCAAATATACATGTATTTTTCACCATCATTGACCAGCGCATTATTTCAATATATTCTTACTAAATTCATACAGTCCCTAACAGAGGCAATAAAACATCTCGTTGCCATTTCTCCGTCTGGATGGTTACCACCCAGGGTCTAAAGCATGCCGCCATAATAACCTTGAGTTGTGCTCACCAGTGGCTAGGTTCCAGACACCCCTTCGAGTCCGGCGGTATATTTGCAACTTTAGTGTTGCAAATTTTAATAGGCGATGGTAACACTAATCTTTCTAAAATTGCTAAAAAGTCTATTTAAAAAGGTGCATGGTGTTTACTAAATTTCGAGCCCACATTATTCAAATTGAGATGCAAGTATTTTAACGACTTCTGTTATGGTATTTGTATTAAAATTTGTTGGGTTAATTATATATTTATGTTAAGTTAAAAATAACCGTGTTACTGTTATACATTTCTGACGTTAAAAAATGACCAGGAGAAAGGTGCTGACTGCATTTTAAGGCAACTCTCTCTTTAATGGAACTTAATGAGTAAATTATTATGGACTATAAAACCGATAAAATAGAAGTACTACGAAAGTAATAAACACCTTTGAAGATATCATTTAAACATCAAATTAATGCAGACGAGCGTGCATGACGAGAGCTATGAATGTCAAAGAAGCAAGTGTGCTGTGTAAGAATAAGCCTAAATGGCGCTCTTGTTCGTGCCTACCCCGCAAGGGACCTGGCGTGAAGTTATGTATGTATTAAATTAATTTCTACAATAAAATATAAAATACATACTATTGAATACAATGTAAGAAAACTTAACTTATTTGTATTCTATTCTACCCATAGTCCCTCAAGACTATAAGTAGAATACTGAGCCCAGATCACCGTCTTCTATGGGTAAGGTGCCCAGAAGGCTGGCTACGTTTCCTCGCTGGATCGCCATACTGATCCGTTGGCCGAGGTAGGCACCAGCCCTCTGATCACCTGAAGAGTCGATGAGTCGTTTTGATGATGATTTTGATATTTCTACAAAAGTCAGCAATAACCTTCCGATTAGGTATCCGCATTGGAATGCCTAATAAGTTAAATACGATAGATAGAGGATACTTTTTTAGTTTAAAAAGATGTTATTGAACTAAAAGATAAACGTAATAAACAAAGTATAAAGATTCATATGAAACCTATTATTCTAAATAACATAATCGTTAATTGTTTCCTATCTATTTTGTCTGATTTGGTCTAGAAATATATTATGAGCAGTCATTCGGAAACAAACAAAGTCGTAATTTATGTTCCGATAGCCCACTTCTCTCTCCCCGTATACCATCTCCTCTACCGCAGCCCCTTTATGCCATTCCACGTCTCTGATTACTCTATGCCATCCTCTTTATCCCGTCCCTCCTATTTCATTTGTTTAATCCCCATCTTTCCTATCCTTTTTTTTGATAAGACAGGGGAATGTCTTTGGACACATCCTCAGGCCTCTGAAGAAGGTAATCTGAAGGGTGTGTGGCCCTTTTAGCGGTCGGTTCTCCACGCTCATTTCGCCGAAGCAGAAGTAGTCGCTAGAAACCGACCGCCAAGCTACGCACTAATCTTTCTTGTGGGACACCACAGGATCTAGAAGAGAGTTACTGCACCGTGACGCGCCAACGCACTGCTACTTAAGACACCCTGGTGGCAGAATGTCCTACTTTACCAACAGGCGGACTCGGCTGTTACCATCATATACGGTGGCCCCCTTTGACGAAATTGTGGTAGGAGGAGACTTGCGTAACGACGCTTACGACCGCTGGTCGTCTTTCCTATTCTACGGCTGGCAACACGTTGTCTCCATCCCTGGTGTTGTAAACCTAACCAAAACTAACCATATGTTATTATTATTTATAAAATTGTCTTTGAAGACAATCCATCCATCTGTGGAAGTTTATGAATAGCTATTCTTTGCCTATCTCTATAACGTTAGTTTGTAAAACTTTAGTTTGTAAGACTACAGCTGTTAACCCCCCAAATAAAATAAAATAAATAAAATAAGACCACGGGCCATAAAAATGGCACGGACTTTTGGAGGGCTTTCGTGGAGCCATAGGAAAGCCAACACGTAAAGGGGCGTTGACAAATTTAATGTAAATGTGGCGTGACATTGATCGGCGATTATCCCTTGTCTACGCCATATAATAATGCACCCAAGGACAAGGCCGGTGTAGGACTATTGAAGGTAATGAGTACAAAAAGAACTGCTAGTGGTACTAGGGGTCTGGGAATATGGGGACTATAGCGTCTGCCCGTCGCAATGTTCGAGGAACACGGAAAAATGGGCAGACGGTAACTCGCCACTCCCTGCATAGGCCCCAGAAATGCCATAGACCCCACATAAAATGAAATCCCCTTCAAATCGGTTGCAAAGTGAACTCATTGCAAGTATTAAAATATAAATTTTAGTCAATTTACAAATGGTATTGCTTCACTCATTTGCGTTTATTATTAATTAGCGTATCGACTTACTTCTTAAATGTCATGATGAAAAATGGCTCCGAAAACCTTGAGATACCAAATATCTGATATAACCTTGGCAATTGATGATTGATGTGAACTCAAAACAACTATACGAATTAAAATCAAATTTAAAATTATAAACTACTTTAACTTTCTTTTTTTAATTTATTTTCAATGCTTAGAGATTTAGAATAGAATATAATAAATATACTTTATTGTGCAATAAAATTTGTGAAACAATGCACGAAAACAGCTTAGAGCTAGTTACAAGTGGTGGTCTTATCGCTGACAGCGATCTCTTCCAGACGACCTTGGGATGGAGAAAGAAATATGGCACAAACGCTAGGGCTGGGTTTTGTTGCAAAATATTTTGAAAATTTTTACATACTATATATATTAATATCATTATATACATGCTAGAGTTTGACCCGCGGGATAAACTCTACTTATATACCAAATTTCAGCCAAATCGGTCTAGTACTTTTTTCATAAAAGCATAACAAAACAAGAGACAAGTGTATTTTTATCCCGAAAACTATCCCCTTTTTCGGGATAATCCTATGATTATCCTATTAAGTTTCGGCAATATGGATGCAGTAGTTTTTCCGTGAAAATGGACCAGACAGAGTTACTTTCGCATTTATAATATTAATAGGGATATATAGATATATCCGTACAGGAACGAAAAAAAAAAAATTCCTGCGGCCGGGCGGCCCGTCGTAAGAGGCGACAATACAACCCACAGCCAGGTGGCAGGGCAATTACCCGACTGGATGACTGCCACCCCTGGTCTAGAGTTTGCTGCCATAACGACCTTAAGGTGTGTTCCGGCATTCACCGGGTTCCAGTCTCCCTTAATCTCTTAAGGGAGACTGGAACCTCTCTCTCTCTCTGCTCTCGCAGCAGCACATTTGTAGCACCTTTGGTGTTGCAAATATTCATAGGTGATGGTAACCGCTTTCCATCAAGCGCGCCGTCTGCCTGTCTGCTGAACTCCTACAATTAAAAAAAAGATATAATACATTCATATATATAAATACGTATTCGACTGTCGCACATAAACCTTATTGGTTTTATTCGTGCCGCAGATATGTTGATGCATATGCAGTATGCGCCCCAAGTCTGTTATTAGTATTTTGTTGGAATGGTTGTTCACTGGCATCATGTTTGCACCGTAATAGTTGTTTTTGTATAATTTAGTATAAAAATCAAGTAAGCGTTATAGTACCATTATGACGCGAATGAGTAACCATTCCGACACGATTCTAATAGCAACCTTGGCGCCCAAGTGGAGGCGGCATAGCTAAATATTTGTCCCCACATAACAGCCTATATACGTAAAACTGGCGTACGTGGCCGGCTCTGTTTAGTATGAAGTGTATAGTGCCTTATAAAATCTGTCTCTAATGGCGACATGACACTATAATAACAAAATTTAAAAGGCAAATGCGCTGTGCTTTCCCACCATAAAAAATACAATACTGACAACGGCAGTCATAATAATAGTAGCAAGTGGACTCGTTGCGTCATTTGTCGTTACTAAAATACTACGCTTTGTTCTCACTTTCATTTTAGTTTTATTTGTATGTAAAACATGTTTATAACCCAGTTGTCAGATGTTTGCGGACGATCGTCGACCACAATCGTTGCTCTGTACTTAGATATACAGCAAATATAAAGCTCATATATAATATAATCGACAAAAAAAACAGTCATTTAAAAAACTTGATTAATACACAAATTAATATCATTCATACTTATATACTAACTGGCCTATATGGTTGTGTGCGCCTTTGCCAGTCTAGTTCACTGGAACACAGAAGCTCTGGCTTCAATTCCTGACATGGTAAATATAGTAAACGAGCGACATTTAGCATTCGTTCACAGAAATTGTTCCCCACAAACTACGAAGTTACACTGTTTTTTTTTCAAAATCAGCCTGTTTGTGTCCTGACCATGGTACCTAATAAATTTTTCAAAAATATAATTATACAGTTTTATAGAATAACAGCTCTTAAATGTCTTACTGGTGGGCTCGGGCTTCCCATTATAGGGGAACGGACAGTATACCCGCCACGCTTGTCCAAGGTGGCTTAGCTGGTTTGACGTTTAAGTGGTGCATGCGTTCCAGTCAGGATCCATCCTGCGTCCTTTGAGTTTGGGACGCGTGCACTAGCCATTACCCTGCCACGACTTACCGTTATACCTACCGTTTTAGTTTTCATTAAAATTGGCAAAGGCTCAGTTGAGTATTTTTCGCTATATTTTATAATGTCGTAAAACATACATGTTTGATTTCTGTTCAAAAGTCATAATATCAATTCCATCTGTTTTAACGCTAAATCTAAAATAACATTCGCAACATTAGTTAAAAATGAATCATACGTATCATAAACAAGCATACCATTATCGAACCGCTAATATTCGTTCTACAAATAGCATAATAGACAAGTAGAGCGGTTACGTCAATGCATTACTGAAGAACACCGTATTGTTTTCACTTCACTTTCGATTTTATTCGTTTGTTGTTTACTTGTTCGATGTTCGCACGAGATGTTAGCACGAGGTTTGACAATAAGTTAATATTTCTTTAGCTTTGTCACTTGATGCCGGTGCAAAAATCATTGTTATGAATCCTGCAAATTGCGATAACCGATGTCCGAAATTCGCTAATCCTACTTGGGTATACGTGCAGCGTTTACTGTCCCCTTATAATGGAGAGGTGTAATCCCAGCAGTGGGACCTAACAAGTTGGTAATTATAATAATAATAATACCCGCCTCTGTTCGCTAGATCAGTGTTCCGAAAACTCTTTGTGTTCAAGGTACATCTAGGAAAAGGAAAATTTTTGGAGGTACACCTCAAATAAAAATAATTTTTTAAGTAATATTTATTAATTAACATTTATTTATTAATCATCGAAACAATGTTTATTATTATTCAACAAACCTAAAGTTTAAATTGTAGAATAACCTTAGTTTTTCGAGGCACACCAATTAATGGCCACGGTACACCAGTGTGCCGCGGTACATACCTATCTACTTTGCGGAACACTGCGCTACATGACGCTTGTATAGAATTGTCGAAATATTACGTTGTAAGTTATCTATTTGCTTTTGATTATTACATTATTTTGCTATAAGCTTGTAATTTTTTTTATTGAGAATTTAAATTTTTACTCATTTGGTCTTTTGCGGTGAAGGAAAACATCGTTATGCAACCTGCACATCGAGATAACCGATGTGTCAAACCTGTCAAACCGCCTTGGACAAGCGTGGCGGGTATACTGTCCATTCCCCTCTATAATAGAAGGCCCGAGCCCAGTGGGACAGTTATGGGCTGTTGTTGATCATTGTTAATAAATATGTTTTGAATAATAAAACTGCAATACAAAACAAAGTGTTATTAAAGTCTTTTATATTAAAATTTTGACATACCTTTACTATAATAATTTGTGGCTTATACTTATTATTCCACTGCAAATTGCAATTTAATCTCATTAAACATGTGCAAATTCATAGAATTATGTAAATCACTATTATAAATTATGTAAATTAACAGCATTACAAATTAGGTTTACAAGTGCTTTTGCGCATCATGCTATCACTGCTAACATACAAATTAAGGAAATTCCAATTGCATAACGCATAGTTTATTTGCTTGTTCTTCTTGCAGTCCACGTGACTTCTTAAGTCATTATAAAATGCGCCTTTCTCTGGTCTGTTTTAATGCGCAGCTGGCTAACAGACAGACGACCCATCTAACGGAAATGAAATGAAACTTTATTTGTAAAATATACAGATAATACCTATAACTAGGATGGTAGAAAGGTCAGATGTCCTCACTGTATTTCACTTACACATGGTCATACAAATATTTAAGTGCATGTTAATCTAAAAACAAAAAATTCACAAGAATTCCAATAGTATAAAATTAATTGATTAATTATATAAAAAAAACAGAAATAAAACAATGTCAACAAACAAAATAAATTAAATGTCAAAAGCGAAAGATATAAATAAAATGTAAAATAGTATTAAAATTTCATGTCTTTGTCATATTTAAGGAAATCATTAATAGAATATATCATTTTTTCCAATAACCATATTTTTAGCTTTTTTATACATTTTGGCAATTCTTTAATCGATTGAGGTAATTTATTAAATATTCTTATGCACATCGCGTAGCAGTTTTTCATAAAGAGGGTTGTTTTTGGGACAAAATCAAATACTAATTTATCACTATTCCTTGTAGAGCGAGGATCTTTAGCTTTTTTAAATAAATCAGCGTTTCTTTTTACAAACATGCATATCTAGAAAATATACATACAAGGCAACGGCAAGACGTTAAGAGTTTTAAAATATCGTTTACATGACTCATACGGTGGAATGCCTACTATTGCTCGAATACATTACGGAGAGTGGTAACCGTCGCCACGTTTGCAACATCAGGGAGCGAAGACGTTGCCAACGTATAGGGTGGAATAACTGGGATGGGATAAAGAAAATGGAATAGTATTGATATGGTATAATGACAGTGGGAACGGCTAGCACGACAATCGTAAAACGATAAAAGATCGTTAAACATTATTGACGAAAAACAGTCGTTATAATGGGAACAGATTGAGACGACATCCAACGATGAATTTTATTAATCGTTACGACATAATGGGAACGCGCCCTTACGCTTCACTTCTCTCATTCACCTACTTCATGTAAACGATTCGGTTGATGACATTTCGCGTTTGTTGTACCTAACAAAAAGGTGTCATATTAAAGCGTAAATATATTGCGTGTTAGGTGGTTGCATGTGAAAATGTCATAAAACCACGAGATTTTGAACATCTCAATGTCGTAGTTTCATACATATTACACCAGATAAGATTTCGTCTAAAGCCGTGTAACTCGTGTAATCATCGAGTAAATATCTATTAAGTTAATAATTAGTACTGTTATGAGTTGCAGGACTCGAATTTAAATGCCGTTAGAATTACTATAGAATTTATTAGAACTATACAAACACGTATAACACAAGTACAAATATAACTGAACACAATCAGTGCAAACGTAATGCGCGATTCAATAACACGCGCGAAGTCCGTCACTAAATAGATTATCGAATGTACACAAGTCTTACCTTGCGGCTGGTTGTCGTTCAACTGCCAATCTCTCCATTAGGGTATTGCTTTATACTGCACAATTACAATATGTCTCTCGGCCGCGCAGACTGATTTTTTTAGAATCACGCCTGGCTAATGACTACTATACAAGATTACAATACACGATGCATTGTTTATCTAATAACAAATTTTAAACACAAAGTAAACAAAAGAAGCCCAACTGCTGAAAAGGTAATAAACCACAGGTGTGAATTGGTCTTTGTCGGTCGTAAATAAATGAGAAATGTTTTGTGATTCTGCTTTCATTAATTCTGTGTATATGCACAAACCTCCTTAACCGCGTTTTATGAACTCTTTGACACTACGTCACCGTTCAATCCAGACGTGCCCTTAGCACACTGTTCTATTATTACTGCCCTTACATTAACTTTACATATACTTCTCAAATCATATCAATCAATCTCATATCAATTGCCTCTAACTTACTTTCATATTTCTTCTGCCATACCCAAATTTTACTTCCATACATTAGTGGTGGTACTAACCCTTGGTGGACAAAGCGTGCTTTTATAGAAATCTCTCAGCTGTCCATAAAAGTTTATAAACAATGTGAATGTGTAGTAGAAGTGAAACAATATGACGAGGAATGAGAGAGATTCTAAATTTCGTGACGTCACATTTTATATATTATACCCTTATAATATATTTAAGTATTAAACTTGAAATTTAAAGTATTAACGAACTCTATCTGTTGTGAGAATAGTGTTTGAATGATTGATAAGGTATTCTACCTCATTGTCTCGCAGACTTACTCGCTTTTTTTGTTCGAGTTTCAAATCACAGCGATTCGAAAGAAGTTTCACTTCAATAATAAAGAATGTTGTAATAAATCTACGTAAGTCCTTAATAGGGAACCACTAAATCTCAAAATATTATTTCTATACACAACTGATTACATTTATATTTTTATTATTTATATTTATAAATTAGTGTTTTAGAAGACACTGTTTGTCAATGAATACATGGCTTCAGAGGAGATTCGAACGTTTATTTTTAATGCAGTTACAAGTGAGCGGAATTCGAATTAAAATGCCGTTAGAATTATTATAGAGTTTATTAGAACTGTACAAACATGTGTAACACAGGTACAAATATAACCGAACACAACAAATCTAAACGTAATGCAGAAGGTCGTAATTCAATAAAACGCGCAAAGTCCGTATCTTTATTAGATTCCTGAATGTACACACGTCACGGCCGTATCGTAGTTGAAGCACAACTATCACCCTGTGTCCGTCAGGCCATCGTTTTATAATTCACAAATTCAAAAGAATCCACCACACTTGGCTAATGATGCTAATGAGTAAATACAATAGGACAATGGGCTGTTTTCCGCAATAATTAGAAACGTATGCCAATAAATAAGTGAACAAAAGAAGACCATCATAAAAGGATTAAAATTAGTTCAAATGCTGACAGGTAATAAAATTTGCTTCTACAGATCTATACGTGGAGTTTGTCTTTGTCGGCGCCTAGGTTGTAACAATACGATAAAATGGTTAACGACACAAAGCGATCGATGGATTATCGCTCTTGATTCTTTTGTTTAGACTTGAGATAGTAATTATGTTCGCACGAAACAGTAATTTTACTCGTATGTTTGGCTTTCTCTCCTTGTCCTGATAATTGTACCACTAATTATTATCAGGCCGATAATTTAGTGAAAGAATCCAGATTGTTAAGATACGAAAATTAGAAAGTTTTACGCATTTTGCAAATCATTTATGTATTCAAGATTGATGTTGTATCATGGCGTTATATAAGATGTTAAAATCGATTATTATTTAATTAAATTGATTATATATTTGTGATATCATAATTAAGTATGCTCGTACTAAATAATGAGCCTGTGACGTTTGTAACTTTATAAAAAATATCTCAGTTCATTTGCATGTCCACTAGCCTATTGTAAGCGTGCTAGAATTCGACATAAATGAAAATAAACATTTATTTATGACGATTTCATTTTGATTTTTTTATTGAATGAGTTCAGCAGACAGGCTGACTTTCCACTTGATGGAAAGTGGTTACCATCGGCTATGGGCATTTGCAGTACAAAAGGCTACAAATGCGCTGCGGATCTCTTAAGGGAGACTAGAGCCTGGTCACTATTGCCGGAACACAACACAAGGTTGTTATGGCGGCATACTCTAGACCAAGAATGGTAGCCATCCAGTCAGGCAAATACCCTACTATCTGGCTGTGGCTGTGTATATTTCAATACAAAGCTACTACAAAATAATAGCAACACCTCAATATTTAACAAACCAAATTCATCCTCTCTATTTTTATTTAAAACTGGCTGTGCCCGAAACTTCGTACGCGTGGATTTTTTTCGCAGAACAATAAAAAAGTAGTCTACGCCTTATAACAACAGCTATCTGCCCGTGACTGGCCCGTCAAAATTGGCACAGCTGTTTCCTACATTAGCCGGAACATCCAGACAGACAGACAAATATTTTCATACGCACTTAGTAAAAAGCTGACGCCGTCATATGACAGCGCGGGTTAAAAGTTTCCGCCGCATTCTGGGCGCGAAAACTTTTTAACCTATAAAAATATACTACTTTTACCGACCACCACTTGGTCTCGACCATTTATGTAAATAAGTAAAAATAGCCAATCTAAACCCCGAAAAGCGTTCGTAATACTTCAAAATATATGAAAACACGTAATCAATCTGTCTACTTGTCTCTGTACATTGACATTACAAACAGAAACTTCAATATTATTTATCTGTATATATATATGTTTTACTGCATTCAAACAAGTATTGTTTATAATGCGTTCAGAACAGAATTTCGAGCATTACAAACTTGTATCGTAGTGACCGGTTTGTTGACCCATATAGTATATTACACAGTTTCAAACCAGCTCGAAATGTAGGCAGTTTTATTGGTTTGAAAGTAGCACATTGAAGCTTAAAGTAAGTGAATATTCGTTGGTACATAACGCGCTTATGTTGTAAGCTTAAGGTTTATGCGCTTTTTCGATGTTGTAGCGCAAAGTAACTTCTGAAAACAGCAAAACGCAACAGTAATGTCACAGAAGTAGTAGGTACACTAATGGCCGGTTCATATATCTTACCAACTATTGGTTACAACTTGACGCAAGCTCCATACATTCGATAGCTTTGTGAATCTAAACTTTCTAAACTGGGACTCACTCAAATACATACAAAACATTCCATCAAGATCCTGGAACCCGATCCCAGTGTCACCTACTGGATCCAATTGGATACTCGACAATCAAATCAACTAACGAGATACTTTTTATATTCGCACAAAACGTCGCAGCCTCCTTTGTTTTTAAATGACAATACTGCCATGTTACATGAAAATTTCAAATAGCTTATTAATCATTGCTTAAACTATAGTTAAATTATTTCCATAATGAACTGATGATAACAGGATATTTTGACGCCTAATCATACATATGAATACCGTTTTAGAATTCATTGTAACGTGTGTCAAATAACCAATTGTGAATCTAAACAACCCCGATACCCATTCGAACTAACACAAGGAATTTCATCGAAATAGGTCCAGAGATTTAGGAGGATGTTAGAACCCGATTCCAGTGCCACCTAACGGTTGTAATTTTGAGTCGAAATTATCCAGGAACAGACTTAAATACACACAAAAAATAAGCTAAAGCGTATGATATTACGTAGTATATACATATATATATACATATATCCCAATTAACAATCCAGATGTACAGAACTACTTCTGTTAAAGACGTTCAAATGTTCAAAATCTCTGAAATATTAATTAATTATCTTTCAGTAATAGACTGGCCATGCTCGGAGGATGCTTCGAGGTTAGTCCCGAACATTGGAATATATGCCTTATTTCAATGGGATAAGTATTCAATATGAACTGATAAATTTAAAATCCTCTACCGCCCCGTCCAGCAATTGCCATAGGCCCTAATTTATTATCTATTTTTCACTATTTAATACAATGTAAAGATTGTTATACATTTAAGATAGACGTAACAAAGCAAAGCAAGTTACATTCGAGTCCGGTTTCTTACATAAAAATTACGCAAGACGTGGACACACGAGTTGATAGAAGCGTTTGCGCCCGCGCAGCTCGTTAACGATCTAAGCTGGGTCAGACACGTGACTTGATAAGTGTTTGTTTAAAAAAAATGTATATTATGAATTAAACTCAGATCTTGGCCGGGTTCTTAGCGATTAATATTTTAATTTCGTGAATGTAATTAACGTAATGGTTTTTTTACATTCGAGTATTATACACATGTATTTATTACTCGAATGTAAAAAATATAACAGTATCTTTTTACCATATTCTTACAACAGTTATGTGGCAAGTAGGATTATTTGAATTATCTATTATGTATTCTCTCTCGATTACGAAGTTATTTTTATGAAAAGTAAATACAGTACGTAATGTATTTACTTATGCCTCGACATAGGTTATCCTGACATACGCAAATTTGAAATAAGACGACTTAGGCGAGTCTCGTCACCTTTTGTATTTTGTTTGAACTTGCCACTTATTACTTAGTGCTTCCTCACTATGTATTATATACACCCCATAACCCATCTTCCGCGTGTTGGAATTCGTGTCGCATCTTTGGAGTAAGTTCAGACTATTTATTACTTAGCTCAGTCACTCTATTGGCTCAGAAAGTGTTGACTGCTGAGATGAGAATACGCTATGTTTCCCGGTCCTGTGCAGTGTCTTGCCGATTATCGCCCCGACATTCGTTCGGATTCACTCGGTACTACTGTATTAAGAACTATATACATTAATTTGACTTATTACTGCTTAAAATTTGATACAAACTCCTATAGTAGTAAAACTGGCGTGAGATAAGCGTAGTTAATATTAATAATAGTTCGCATTAAATATGCAAAAAAGTAACATGTTGAATGGGTTAATAATAAAGTAAATGTATTAAACGTGTATTTAATATACAATATAAATGCTAATCTTCTGTCTGTCTGTATATCCAATAACTTCTCCTACGTAATGGATTTTTAAACGATTTTAATCATCAGTTAGATAATTTTTCAAAAAAGGTTTATACGTACTTGTTTTAATTTATAAAATCCTTTTTATATTTTTTTTCATTAAGAAAATTGAGCTACCTACTAGGGTTTGACCCGCAAAGTATACTTAACAATATGGTCAAAAAATCTTTTAAAAACCGTGTAATCGCTTTCGAAGAAAACGTTGCTCTATTTCTTGTGTAAATGATCAAATTCTAATTATAATATGATGTAGACTTTTGTTCCGAGCTAATTCCTCTTTGTTTAGTCTCATGGTTTATAATGTCTCTTAGCTCGGCGTGTCGCTTGACGTAGGCCTCCTCCAACTGCTTCCATTGCTCTCTGTCTGCCGTGACTCTTGTCCATGATAATAAATAATTATTTAATATTTCAAATGGCTTTATATTTCTTTTTCATCACAAGTATAAATATAACTTCCATTGACCATGAATAATTGATTTAAAAAAAACTACAAGTAACATAAAGAGATCGAGAAACTATTTTTTTCAATTATAGAATGTATTTTAGTATATATATTTCTTGCAACTTTAATACAACATTTGACACGATTCAAATCGATTATTACGTAAAGTTTCCGTCTTTTGAATTATTACTTTTTTCTAAATACAATTTTTTTGTGGTTATAAATCGTATTGGAAATGAGTAATGGCATAAAATAATTTAAACCTTAAAAACTGTTTATATGTAAGCATATAAAATATCTTATCTTTATATAAGTATATCATTCTTATGGTAGTGTATGTATCATTGAACTCTTCTTAAACCCCTTTGACTGATCTTGATGATTTTTGTGCGTTGAATTCACAATTGGACACTCACAATTGGATCCGGTAGGAGGTGCTGCAATAGAGTATTAAATGTTTGTGTGTATTTGAGTGGGTTCCGAAATGGTTAACATTCACAATTGGATCAGGTAGGAGGTGCTGCAATCGGGAATTAAAAGTTTTGTGTGTATTTGAGTGAGTTCCGAAATGGTTTATATTCGCAATTGGATCCGGTAGCTGGCGCTGCACTGCGATTGTAGATCTTCATTTTTTATGAGCAAACTAAATCTGCCGGATAAGTCTGCTAATACCTATACAAATATATTACCACAAACACTTTATTATAAGTACCAACTTATAATAATACTTCATGGTATTTTACGCTGTGTTATGCTAACAGCATAATTCAGCGGAAATCACATTATGCGTTAATTCATAATAATACCAATTACTTTTATTAGCTTGCAATTTTTTCATTTTGTTCGCATTGGAATAGCATCATAGATTTACGGAAACTACCAATTATTATCATAGTAGTACTTACCATATTATCAAATACTACTTAATACCAGTGACTTCATCCGCATTTGTTTTTTAATTTTTTTCTATTCTATCTTTGTTGTTACTGACTCCAAGTTTTTTAATTAGATATAATTCACAGAAATGACATAAAATACATATGGGATGTAATCGTAAGACATCTTACTGATTTTACTAAATTAACTAAAAACTAAACTATCCTATATATTAACCTAACTTAAAAGTATATCGAGGGCTTCATAACAAATGGGAGTACAGACAAAAGTGCAGTTTTACACAAGAGACAAAATTGTTAATAAAACAAAACTAGTTGATTGTATAAGGCTGAAATTTGGAAATCCCTTATTTTTAGGTACACTTGCATACAGATAAGACTTTCTAAATTGTAACATGCATAGTTTTTAGCAAACAACAAAATATGGCAGTTTTGGATGTACGCCTACATGTTATGAATATACCATATATACCATAGTAAAAAAAATAGATACAATATTTGTTTTAATAAAAGAAATTTATAAATAATCCAATACAATAAAAGAAAACTTAACTAAATTTACTTATTGGAAACTGTATTACGTTAGAATTTTTTTTGTTTGTTCGTTCTCATTGGAATTAAAGTAAATTTAGATTTTTTTTATAATGTATACATATTTTACAAGAAACAACATGAAGTTTCTTTAAAAACTTAATAGTTGTCTTGTTTGATAATAGACCTATGTACTGCCTGTAATGAAAACAATGACAAAGCAAAATAACCGCAATAACATGCTTATCTGTATGATATTTGTTCAGAATTTTTTACTTGGTTAAGTATTTTGGTCAAATACCTAATTGCAGTATTTTGTTTCGCAACATACATAGTTGCGAGACTATGTATAATTGCTGTTACAGTAGCAAGCATTAAATTGCGACATTTTATGGGTTAATATGACTCTATCTTCCGGTGTTATTACGCATGAGACGACGTGCAAAATAATTTGCAAATTATCTATGATTCGAAACCAATATACAATTTATTGTTATTGACTAACTACTTCCCGAAATGACTTGTTTCCCAGAATTTATTAATTAAAATATGTGTTAATGTATTTAAATGCATATTAATTTTAAATATTTATCTTATCTTTTATTAGATTTCCGTAGCCATTTTAACAAGAACCTTGTATGTTGTGTCCATTTATCTTTCAACGATCGTTACAGCTTTGTTCTCAAAAGTTTCGTTTTATTATTCTTTTACTTTCAGGGAAAGGACACTAGCACCTATAATACAATGCATACTAGTTTAGGGGCTAGTAGACTTAAAAAACTGTCTGATCAATGTATAAGTATCAAACAAAAAATAAATGACGCTGTTGCTACTCCCGCGTACTTATTTTTTATTGCAGGAGTTCAGCAGACTGGCTGATGGCCCACTTGATGGAAAGCGGTTACCATTTCGCGTATGAACATTTGCAACACCAAAGGTGCTACAAATGCGCTGCTGCACTCTTAATGGAGACTGGAACCTGGTCACTAATGCCGAAACACAACCCAAGGTGGCTATGGCGACATACTTTAGACCAGGGGTGGTAGTAGGGTTGCCAACTCTCCCGGAATTCCGGGATTCTCCCGTAAAAAGGCAATAAGTTTTTATATCAAGAAATGAGGATAAATTGTATGACGACTACTGTTTACTGCGAGCAGTTCATGAAGCTGTGGCAAGTAAAAAACAAAGAAGATAGACTTGCTGCGCTGGTTATTTTATTTTTTAAAAATGTAAGGGTGAAACGGGTACATAAATAAAAAAAGCTTGTTACATTCACTGTCGTTCTCTATCGCAAACGCCGTAGCTAAACATGTTTTCAGTATAGTAAACGATCTGTCGTCGAAAAGTCGTAATCGGCCGAGTGAAACTCATGTGAAATCTGAAATACAGGTGTGCACAAACTTCAAAGAATTTTATGATTTAAAAAAAATACAACTTGAAATAAAATATTTGATTTTAATTGATTTTTTATTCCATCTCCCGTATTTCTGATCCACACAGTTGGCAACCCTAGGTGGTAGCCATCCAGTCGGGAAAATGCCCTACCACCTGGCTGTGGGATGTTTTGTCGCCTTTTACGACAGGCCGCCCGGCCGCAGGAAATTATATTCTTTCTCCGTTCCTGCGCGGATAAACTTTGCTCAGCAGGGCAGAGTTTTTTCCTCAAAGTAGCGTTGAAGTTATTCATGCGTGTAACCAAAAAAATACATCGTGGTTTCAATAAACGTATTTTATTGAAACCATGATTCTAACAATAACAAATATAATCGAGCGAGAATGGAATCACAATGATATTGCCGATGACCGTTCACGTAATCGTGTGAGAATTAATCTCGTGAACATAGAATTCATTGTTCAACTAATGCATTGTTATATTTGTTCAAATCACCTTCTATCGCGTCAATTTCAACGTGATGCTTATAAATAATTATACTGAAGGATAAAAAAGTCAGGTTTGGCCACAGGTTCAATTAAAATGGAGCGAAAGATTATTTGCTTTTTGCTCGATTCTTTATAATCAGTTGTAGTCTGTTGTATTACGTACACAATACAGTCTGCTCTTTAGGTTGTCGAAAACCTAAAAATCATTAAAATTTCGCTATTTTTAATAGTCACGAAAATGTAAGGAAGTTACTTAGAAACTTATTATTGTTTTTTAAGTTTCCGAAATTAAAATTAAAGTAAAAAATCTAGCGCGCGATACTCGTGGACTTGAACTTGGGTACGTCCAATATGTCTGACCTCATTACCTTGTTGAATACCTCCGTACCCAGGTATAGACCAAGTCTTGTGGTCACGTGAGATATCTTATAGTCATCTGTCGAATTATAAATACTTAAATTCACACAATATCTATTATGTTATAAAATTCTAAAAATGTCGTGTCTGTACATAGAAGCTATTTAAAACAACAACTGAAGTACCTACAGTATTTAGTATTTATTTACGTAAAAACTACTGCGCCAATTTCGATGCGGTTTTCATTGATCCACAGCAAATTTTTGGATTAAAATCTACGCTACTTTTAATCCTGGGAATCAAGCGGGATTTTTTTTTGGAATTATTTAAAATTGCCAGATTAAAAAAGAAACGAGTTCCAATAACGTTTGGAATTGAATGATTTGCTGATAGCAAATTTTATGTAGTAAAATGTGTGAAATTTTTTATCCTGGGAATGTTCCCGGGAGCGTGTTACAGTTGTTCGGGAGCATAAAATTAGCTTATTCCAACTCATTTTATTTACTAAAACGATAACTGCTGTTGCTCCGGTAATTTTGTCCCGGGAATTTCAAATCAAGCGTGGATGAAGTCGCGGGCATATCTAATATGTGTATGACATGTGTTCTGTGCAAAAATATTTTTTAGTCAAAAGGTTGTCCGAAAGAAATCGTTCGTAGCGATAAGACCACCAATTTTACTTACTCTTTATAATATTACTAGCTGTGCCCGCGACGTTTTCCGGATGGAATTTGTTTTCAAAACACCCCGATTTTGTAACATTCTTCATTGGTGCTCCGCTTCTTTTGGTCTTAGCGTGATGATATATAGCCTATAGCCCTTTTCGATAAATAGGCTATCTAACATTGAAGGAATTTTTAAAATCAGACCAGTAGTTCTTAAGATTAGCGCGTTCAAACAGACAAACTTTTCAGCTATATATATTTGTATAAGATTTCTAAGTTGTGTGCAATAAAGTATATAATTAATAAATAAGGTAAAATGTTACAAGTCTGCTTCTTATTCTGCAATGCAATTTACATTTACTTAAATGTAACTTATTTTAATTAAAAATACGCGTACAGTTAATTGTATTATGTTGAAGTATTTAATTTAGCATTAGCACAACTTATTGGGTTATGTATTACCTCATCCAGTACCTGAATTAAGCATAAAACGGAGCAACAAATGTATAACGACTGAGTCATTGACATGATTGCATGAATAACAAATTAAACGCACTTAATTATTATGAAAAAATATAATTATATGCCCGTCAATTAAATTACAAATCTCTCATTATGGCTCATCGGATTGTGCAAGCCACTGTTCTATGATTAATAATGATAATAGTATTGAGTTATTATGCTGGGGCTTCATCTGCGATTATGTTAAAGATTTACACACTTTGTGACGGCTAGCGACACTTGCAATTCAGCAAAAATTGTAATGTGTAGATATTCGCGGCACCGTCGTTAGACGGCGCACGTTATCTTCCGAGTCGAGTCGTATATCTTATATGCACCTATATAAAATTCTCGTGTCACAGTGTTAGTTACCATACTCCTCCGAAACGACTTGACCGATTCTAATGAAATTTTGTATGCATATTTGGTAGGTCTGAGAATCGGACAACATCTGTTTTCATCCCCCTCAATGTTAAGGGTAGTCCATCCCTACATTGTTTTTTTAGTTTTTAGATATTTTTTAGTGTTTTTATGATACAACATTAAAAAAATACATAAAACCCCTACATTTTCAACCCTCTAGGATCAACCCCTATTTTTTATTTGTTAAATATCGATAGAAGCTTTTCCGGGCAGGAAGACGTGTGCCGGGACAGCTAGTAATATATAATAATATCAGCCCATTAACTTGCGTGTGCCCACAGCTGGGCTCGGGCCTCCCACTAAAGGGGAATGGACAGTATACCCGCCACGCTTGTCCAAGGCGGCTTGGCAGGTAAGACACATCGGATATCTCGATGTGCAAGTTGCATCACGAAGTTTTCCTTCAACGTTGTTAGCACGTGGTAATTGTAACAATATGCACATTAGGTCAGAAAAATGCCTAAGTGGTGGATGCGTTCCGGCCAAGATCGAACCCACGCCCTTTGGGTTAGGGACGCGTGCGCTAACCATTACGCTATCACGACTTCGACGACGTGTCGAGTCGTACGTACAATTAAATTAAAGACGAGACGAGAAGTTATGTTATATAATTTAATTCATTTATTCTCCATTTGCCCGACATGCCTAATTGGAGTCAGAAAAGAACTAATACCGAACACTCAACAGAAAAGATAACAGTCTTTACACATTGAGTGGTAGTAAGGTTTTAGACTTCTTTAAGGTTCTTAAAGAAGCCCACAAACATACTGTAACTCAATATGAATAAGATCGTTAGACTCTGGCCGAATGCGTGTTATTTAAAGCCTTAATAAATAACATCGATAAAGCATAGCTATATTAGTGTATATACATTATCTTTATTATATCACTAGCTGTCCCGGCAGACGTCGTCCTGCCCGAAAAAAAATAGGGGTTGATCGTAGAGGGTTGAAAATTTAGGGTTGTATGTATCTTTTAATGCTGTATCATAAAAAAAGAGAAATTAAAAATTTTGTCTAAAAAATAGATGTTGGCCGATTCTCATAGATACCGGATAAGCACAAAAAATTTCATCAAAATCGATCAAGCCGTTTCGGACGAGTATGGCAACGAAAACTGTGACACGAGAATTTTATATATTAGATAATTTTTTTCCACATGAAGCCCGACCGTTAAAAATATGTTAAATCCTTAAGTTATTAATAAATATTAGACGGTTCATTTCTGTCTCTCAATTCGGATGAAGCAACCAAAGTGACCCGTGAAACACAGACTTCAGACATGTCAATTTTGATGTTCGGTTATATTGATACCTGTGTTACGTGTTTGTATAGTTCTAATAATTCTAACGGCATTTTAATTCGAGTCCCGCTAAACTCGTAACAATATTTTTCTACTTAAAATTAAACATTTTAAGCCTATCATTATCGCGTACACAATTTATATTTCAAGGGCCTAAGGGAACCTTGGTTTCATACAGTCACCTTATTGCAATATCATATATGATATCTCTAACAAAGAATCATAAACACAGATCTGTCCCCATAATTGCCATGTGTTATTCGTATAATGGTTTAAGATTATAGTATGATGGTAGATAAATCTTAGACAAGTCTGAAGTTCTATAATTTACTTTGACCCATGTATAACGATTTAATCATATAATAAAACTACGTTTTAACGATTTTAAATGCTGTAATTTATTTGATTTTTATTATTCCGACGTTTCGGACACTTTTCAGTAGCTGTAATCATGACATCTTTATCATGGGAGATAAAGATGTCAAGTGTCAATGAGTATTGTTAAAGTTTTATTTAGCCAACAGCCAACTTGTTTATTTTAATTATTTAGTTTTAATTTTGTTTATGGTTATTATTTACTCTATGGGAGTCTAATCCAATTTAACACCGCTTCGCAACACATTGTGGCTTGTAAAAAAAAACGAGCTACGCAAGAAACTTACAGCAAACATGCCTAGCTCTAATATTTTTTTGTTTAACCTGTAAAACTAATTATTTGTTGCTTTGTACTTATATTTAATTTTGTAATTAAAAAAATATTGTATAACACCATAAATATAATAAGTAGTTTAAAAATATGACATAATGAATGCCTACTTATTTAAGTTATTTAACGAGGAAATTGAAACTAATTTTATGTGGTGTGTGAATTTCTTCATGACTTGAATAATTGAAATATAATATGACATAAATATTATGCACATAAATATTTTTGTTACAGTTTTAAAATTTCAATTACTCTGATTATGTCTAAACTCATTTTTAAAAGTAAGTATTAACAATAGATTAACTCAGGAATTATCATCATACCACCTTAAATCTCGGTTACGATTAGAGAGCCGCTTCAAACCTCGGAGTCTACTTTCCTAGATATATTTATCGTTATTTCTACATCTTGCGTTATCTTTGGCATCACGTATTAAATGTCAATTTTATTTTTTATTGCATGAGTTCAGTAGACTGGTAGACGGCCCACCTGGTGGAAAGCGACAACCAGCGCCTAGGGACATTGGTAGCAAAAGTACTATTATAGTACTAAACCCCGACTGGAACCTAGTTACTAATGCCGGAAAACAATTCAAGGTTCTATAGCGGCATACCATCGATATCCAGACGGGTAAATACCCTACCACCTGCTGTGGGTTGTTTTGTCGCCTCTTACGACGGGCAGAGGAAATTATATTCTTTCTTCTTTTATGCACGGATAAAAGCATGTAACATGTACATGTTTCATTTATATTTCATTTAGATATGTTTCATGTAAGATACGAATCACTTCAATTTTATTTGTATGAACGATTCCATACCTATAAGACAAAAACCCGATGAGTTGTTTTCATTTTACAAAACCTTTTTGATGCTTGGTGTAATCAATAATATTTTTTTCTATTTGTTACAGATAAACTACCCTGGATCTCTATTAGAATTTATGATAAAAACCAAGTGACAACTTCAAAGCATAACCTCAAAAAAGAATGTCAGTAGATTGACAACATTATATCCTTTAAGCTTTATCGTTCTTTATTAATAATTAATTTTGTGTGTTCGTTTCATAACCGAACAGTGCATGAACTATGCAGATAATCTCTTTAAATAGATAGTATAATATTTTTCTTTGTGATACTCTGTGATGGCGGCGTGGAAATTATGTGTTGGTCTGTGCATAGTGTTTTTGGTATGTCTGCTGGGCTCTATATCGGGTCTGGACAACGGTCTGGTCCTAACGCCCCCCATGGGCTGGCTGGCCTGGGAAAGATTTAGGTGTAACACGGACTGCAAGAATGATCCTGACAATTGCATCAGGTGAGTTTCTATAATTCATTTTTTTTTTCAAATCGAGGATTAAAATTAGTCCTACCGCCGGTTACATTATGCCGATTTCAACAGTAGCGCGAATATACTATATTCGACAAATGTTGTGGTTACATACTGTTTGTTGCCATTGAAGCTTCGTTTGACGGAGGCCGGCTAATTAGTGATTAATATGTGTGGAACAAATGTCTAGCCAAGCGGCATCCGTCAGGTCGAAGGGGAAGGCCCTAGAAATGTTGGCTTATTGTTGTAAACTTATGCCGAATACCGCGGGCAGTGGATAAGAAAAATTTGGAAAACAGGTCCTGGGCGTCGGAGGAAACGTCTAAATAATGTATAGAAACCATAAACAGCTCCGAGTCGTTGTCGCAGGATGAAAGAAACTCCATAATATATGCTTATTTATTCTAGACGTAGAATCATAAGATGTTAACAAATGCTTTTCACAATTCAAACGCATATCTTATATTCTCTAGAATCTGTCAGATCTGATAGACTTGTATTTTTAAGGTTAGGGATGTAACGCGCGTCTAGTGACGTGAAATACGTACCATAAATGGTCTAAGCCAGCAACATCTTCGAAATATACCGCGCGGAAAGCTCGGCGACTGAAGGACCAGCGCTAATTTCCGCTGAATTAACTTAGCCTAACTTTGCGCGCGGCACGTTTCGCAGTATGTCGTTAGGCTAAGACTTAGGTCTATAATTAAAATTAGTATTTACTTGAGCCCTTTGTTAATATGTTCTGTTGAAAATGTGTTTAGTTTGTCAAGTTGTTTATGAAATGATGTTTGTATGTACACATGTTAGATTCGCAGACTTTTTAGAAACTACCGGTCAAATTGCTAGTTTAGCCATTTTTTCCTATGTATATATACCACCTGGATTTTCTATACAAGACATTGGCAAAATTAATGCATAAACGGCATTGAATATGATAATGTAAGAAAAGCCTATTTATTACCTAAATCTTTTAGTGATTATAAAATATATTTTATTCTTAATGACAATTCTTGGATATGTAGATTATTAGTATCATTATTTAATCTAATTACCGAAATACGGCTAACGCTGTGGGCTAGGATGAGAAACGAGGAGCTTGCCTACCGCTGCCGTATGCATGAGATAAAGGGACGCCAGACAGGCTGGCGGCGTAACACGTTACGTAACGAAGCGGTTTACCCTCCCATAAGAAGTTATAACTTCCAAAAGATAGACCTGCTAAAAACATCTAAACTTCTTTATAGAAATTGTAATGGGATATATTTTCAACAGCGACCGTCTTTTCCGCACGATGACGGACATCATAGTGGCCGAGGGCTACGCGGCTGCCGGCTACGAATACATCAACGTCGACGACTGCTGGCCCGAAAGGGAGAGGGACCCCAGAGGCCGACTGGTGCCAGACAGAGAGAGATTTCCTTACGGCATGAAGAGCCTTTCTGATTATGTGAGTTATTTTCAAATACACTAATTAAGAGCAATTTTTTATTTCCTTTATAAAGGCTCATTATTTCCTAGTTAAATTTGTAGATTTTATTTAATCTGTATGTGAAAGCGTACACAGAGTATATTTTAGGAATCACGTAGGTATAAAAACGTAACATAAAAATTACCATACATAAATCAAAGTTATTTGCTAACCAGACAAATTATTTGACTTGTTATTGATTTGCGTAACGTGTGAATGCGTGATGTATAGGTACTTACTTGCGCACGCGCCTCGCGTGGATTGAGATTTGTTCATTGAACCGTTATCATAATATTTGTTGTTCGCCTCATTACTATTGTAATATAAATATACATTTTTAATCTTCAATTATATCATTCGTTGAAGAATAAATCGTGAGATTGATTCAGTTTTTCTCAGAACGCAATTATTTTCGTTTGATTTTAAATTAATCAGCTTTTTAGAGCGTTCTATAAATGTTTCTTGTCAGAAATTAATTTTAATAAAAACTTATGAATTTTAATTTTCTGTAGGAACACTTATACGCAAACTGACGCATTTTTAATTTTCTGTATCAATACTTATACGCAAACTGACGCATTTCTTGTTTTCTGTAAGAATACTTATACTCAAACTGACGCATTTTTAATTTTCTGTATCAACACTTATACGGAAACTGACGCATTTCTTGTTTTCTGTAAGAATACTTATACTCAAACTGACGCATTTTTAATTTTCTGTATCAACACTTATACGGAAACTGACGCATTTCTAGTTTTCTGTAATAATACTTATACGCAAACTGACGCATTTTTAATTTGCTGTAAAAATACTTATACCGCAAACTGGCGCATTTCTGATTTTCTGTAAGAATACTTATACGCAAACTGGCGCATTTTTAATTTGCTGTAAAATACTAAAACGCATACTGATGCATTTTTAATTTTCTGTAACCATACTTATACACAAACTGACGTATTTTTCATTTTCTGTGAGAATACTTATACTCAAACTGACGCATTTTTAATTTTCTGTATCAATACTTATACGCAAACTGACGCATTTCTAGTTTTCTGTAATAATACTTATACGCAAACTGACGCATTTTTAATTTGCTGTAAAAATACTTACACGCAAACTGGCGCATTTATGATTTACTGTAAGAATACTTATACGCAAACTGGCGCATTTTTAATTTGCTGTAAAATACTTAAACGCATACTGATGCATTTTTAATTTTCTGTAACCATACTTATACACAAACTGACGTATTTTTCATTTTCTGTGAGAATACTTATACTCAAACTGACGCATTTTTAATTTTCTGTATCAATACTTATACGCAAATTGACGCATTTTTCATTTTCTGTAAGAATACTTATACTCAAACTGACGCTTTTTTAATTTTCTGTAAAAATACTTATACGCAACCCGATGCTTGCTGGTACTTATTTAAACATGCACTATAAATACTTGTACAGAATGAAAGGGAAGTATTGACGGCATCCTTTTGTGTGGTTTTATTTTAAAAAAGAATTTAATTGACAATCTTATTTAGGTTATTATTTGTTTTTTAAGGAAGATATCTGTGTTAAATGGAAAATCTCAAGTGTTTAGTGAAATATGACTTCGCTCGTCGTTTGTCGTGTTTGACGTTTGACTTGACGTTTAACTTTTCGACGTGTCATAAAGTACATCGTTCTTTGGTTTTGGATTGTAAAAACAGCCACAGAGCTTAAAACTACGACAGAGGACGTCTAAATGTAATATTATGAAACCTAATTGTCGTAATTATTGAACCAACACAACTTAGTGCATATTATACAAAACACATACCTATTAAAAGTATTAAAAATGATTTCCATACGATTATTTACACAGTAACCTTGGTGTATAATAAATTGTAAACTGAATTACATAATCTGATGAATGGAAGTTGGCAAGATATCTAAAGAGCGCATTCATTCGTCAAATTTGCTCGCTTCGTGTCTTTTGTCAGCAGTACAATGGCAATAAAAAGCTTTTGAATTATCTAACTCTTTATATAGTAGGTCTTTGAACTATCTAGAATGAGACAGATTCCGAACATTCAGGTCCGTATTGTAGATTGGCAATATACTTGAATAGATGATCTTTATTAATTCGATTATTGGAAAATTTGTATTATATCCCTGGTCAACATATAGGATACTATTGATCTCAAAAAATTAAAAAGTTCCCGTGGGATTGTTAAAAAACCGCACCACGCGGACGAACTTGCGGACAGAAGCTAGTATATTATAATAACATTTAGGCTGGTGTGCACCGAAATTTAACCGACGGTTAACCAAAAATAATCACTGTTTTTCCATACATTTTTGCCGATTATTTTATTTTAACCATCGGTTAAAAGTCGGTGCACCACCCTTAGGCTGGTGTGCACCGACTTTTAACCGACGGTTAACCAAAAATAATCACTGTTTTTCCATACATTTTTGCCGATTATTTTATTTTAACCATCGGTTAAAAGTCGGTGCACCACCCTTAGTAGTCAGTACGATTTCTTTTTTAAATAGTGTGAACAAATTTTCAGTGTTTTCTGTCTCATAACAGCTCCAGAGTGGTTAGTTATATATTACCCATAGCAAAATAACTTGTTAAGCCTGGGGATATAAATGTGTATGTTTGTCTGCTGATATAAAAATACAAAACGCTCCTCGTGTTATTTCCTCGCGTTCCCGCGAGACTATGTAGTGCATGTAAGACGACAAAGCGTTATCACGTGCGCCGGGTTATAAAACACGTGACATTATCCTCATTAATATAATTAACAAATGATTTATAATTATGCAAAATTGGCCATTACATTAAAGCGTTCAAATGTTAATCAGATTTTGGAAAATGTGTGAAACCGGCGCATCAAGCGACATTTGAAATAGGAGATCATCGAACTTCTTATTTCCGTGTAAAAATGTCAACCCGCCCCTTATGCTTTGGTTTTAATCACAACAGATCAGAAATCATAAGTAATAAAAAAGTTTTAATGTTTTTATTTAAATTAATAGCGTGGGAGGAAGAGAAATAAGTTAATAAGTAGAGATTAATAGTAATAATAGTAAATGTATTAGAGAAATAGATAATACCTATTATTATAATGAATGCGAAAGTAGCTCTGTATTTGTTACGCTTTCAAGGAAAAAGTCCTGGACTGGTTTGGTTGACATTCAGTATATACGAGTATACAAAAAAAGTAAAGTTTATAGTTTCAATAACGAGGATAAACATATGATACTTTTCATCCTGGAAAATAGAATATACTATATTATACAGTACAATTAATGAAGCAATACACAAAAACAGCTTAGAATTAGGATGGAGAGAGAAATATAGCACATAAGCTAGGGCTGGGTTAAAATAGGCTAGTTTTCAGGATAAAAGTCTGACAAGTGTGTTATCCGATATATATATATCGACGTCTTTCCGAGGAGATCAACTCAAATCGATTGTTATCGGCCGTGATTTTCAGGCGCCCTATTTGGGAGTAGGAGTTAACGGATATACTCTAACGACTAACCTGTTTAGTCGTCATTTATATTAAGAAATATAATGATTTAATAAGAAATATATTGATTCAAATGAAAACGTAGGACGCCTCGCAAAACAATCGAGAACAGAATTGTATCACGACACGGAACACATACTTGTAAAACTTTTTTTTTTTTATTGCAGGAGGTCAGCAGACAGGCAGACGGCCCACTCGATGGAGAGCGGTTACCATCGTCTATGGACATTTGCAACACCAAAGATGCTACAAATGCGCTGCTGCCCTCTTAAAGGAGACTGGAACCTGGTCACTAATGCCGGAACGCAACACAAGGTTGTTTTGGCGACATACTTTAGACCAGGGGTGGTAGCCATCCAGTCGGGCAAATGCCCTACCACCTGGCTGTGGGTTGTTTTGTCGCCTCTTACGACAGGCCGCCCGGCCGCAGGAAATTGTATTCTTTCTCCGTTCCTGCACGGAGGACTCTCTCTCTTGGAGAACTCTTGATAATATAAACTATATATTCTCTGAACCACTGTCTTTATTGAAGATCCCGGTCAACTCGTTAACCGCTGGCCGCCACAATACAGACAGACGCGAAAAGCGATTTAGTTTTATACTGTGAGCAGATGTAGTTGAAAAGCCGACCGGAAAATATGATAGATTCCGAGATAAAATTTATCTACAAAAGATATTCTGAAAAGTGGTATAGTTTCCGGAAAGCACTTAATACACTTACTATTAAGTACTAATGAAGAATTAATGACTTTTGTGCTACTATTTTTGGGCTATTTTTAGACTTCTTATAGACTTTCAGTAGAATATCAATATACTTCTGTCTATCGAAAATGGTATTCTTATGCTGTCTACTTCTACTTTCCTGCTTGCTGCCGTGGAAATATGCATAAAGTAAACGAGAGGCAACAATTGGTTACATAATCTAAAACAATCCTTGCAATGCAAACAAGGAAACGATTAAGCCGTCCCGAATTGAATCGTACATCTGCCATCATTACACCGACCACATTTCAAATAAGGCTATATTTTACATCTTAACCGCAATTTAACTGACACCCGACCGCATGGCAACACCAGCCTATTTACAAGCGAAAATAATATTAAAATTCTTTTGAATGAGGAAATTTTATCTTTCAAATAGATCCATCTAGCATCGAGTTTTGGTACTAGCACTAGGTTAACAGTTTATCTATCACATAAGTTTATAGAATCAATTGTTATTGAACTCATAACGGTTAACCTCAGAAACCGGGCATAAGACCGTTTCTATTTGTTTTAACTTTGTTTTTTTATTTTGAATAAAATATTTTTCTTCTTTTCTTTCATATGCTAATTGCATACATAGAATTTTGTTGGAATTTCTCCAGTTACACTCTCACGTACTTTGGCTCAAGACCGCAGTCAGAGGTCTAAAGACTTGTTTTGCTCTACGAGATTTAGAATTCAAAGTGAAAGCAGCTAGATGAGACTACATTGTCAATATTAACAGTATAGTAGTATAACACGTTTCAAGACTTTATTTGCACATTTTGTACTTACACTATCATCTCTAATGAAACTTTTACTTTCAAAATGGGTAGTATCTGATAGTATTGTTAATCTTAATCGAAATTTGCCGCTTTTATTGACTGTGTACTGTCCAACGGATTTTTATGGTATTAAGTGAAAGTGTAACAGATTAAAGGAAAACTTTTGTGCGAACCAGTCCAATATTGGTACAATGAGTGAGCTTTTAAAATTGCTTTTTGAGATAATTGGTGTAAAAAACGGTAGACTTTTTGCGTAACTTAAATGATGGAGAATGGTTACCGTTGCTTAGGTAAGAGTGGCAATGCCAAAGGTACTAATATGCTTTTAGTTTGAAAGCTATCACATATCACGCTTTTACGAGCTTTTATTTAACTTGCAATGGATGTATGTAAATTCGGGTGGAATCTTGCAATTTAAATTTGACCAACTTCCCGGTTTCCGATTGAGCTGAAATTTTGCACGCATGTGTATATCGCGTGACAATGCAATAATATGGTACTATAGAGCTGATCTGATGATACAGTCGGAAGATGGCCATAGGAACTCCTGTACTAAACGAGATAGACCCGTCGTGTTTGGGCTCGTTTTACTTGTCTTGGCTAGCACTCTGCTGCTACATGATATCCAAGATCTCAAAAACTTGTATTTAAAAACCTTTTAAAAAGCTTATTTCCCATAGGCCTTGATAGAGACGACAGATCTCTACTTAATACGATCCTGACATATACCTTTCGCTTCATCTACTTAAGATTGCTGTGTAACAATAAAAATGCCACAAATCCTCTTGTACAAAAACATTGTAAAGTGTAAAGCAACCAGTAATTGGCGACAATCGTAATGATTAAATAGAGTTTGTTGTTCACACTATAAATGTCACACCCTGCAATATTTATAGTATAATCCACACTTATTTGTTTATTTATTGCTAGTAACTTCTCAACGTGACTTCGTCCGCGAGGAATAGTTTAAAAAAAAGTAAATTAAAAAAACACCCCCGATTTTGAGACATTCTTCATTGGTACTCCACTCCTATTGGTCTTAGCGTGATGTTATATTATAGCCTTCCTCGATAAGTGGGCTATCTAACACTGAAAGAATTTTCCAAATCAGACCAGCAGTTCTTGAGATTAGCGCGTTCAATTAAACAAACAAACAAACTTCAGCTTTAGGTAGCCTTTTGGTTCACTCAGACTTCATATTCATATCTTCTAAGCCCTAGATGATATCGAAATGATATATAGCGCTAAAATTTAAGTTATACTTACATCCTACATAATATTTTAATTCAACTAAAACTGCCATTGAAGTCTGGTGAACATTCCAAAAACAGTTATATAAGTATGGTTAGGCTTTATACATGAGACGGTACAGTTTTCCCTTAAATTTAATCACTCACGTAATCACAGACAGACAATTTAATTTTATAGGTCTAGATGTTAGTTTCTCCGTAATTGCACATTACGTGTATAAATAAAAATGATTAGTATTCAGAGCATTTCAAGCAAAGCATATAATGCAAGCAATGCTATAAAATAACAAGTCAAATAGTTCTTTGAACAAATAAATCTTAAGATTTATCGTCGGATTGTACAGCAGATGAGATGCTACATATATTTTACTTTAATCGCAAACAGTGAAAATAATCTCACAAGGTAATCAGCGTCTATTTATGTCAAATCTAATAGCTTGATTGAACGTAATGTCTTAGGAATGATAAATTAATTGATATAGATGTATTCTGTGACTGGATAAAAAATAAAGAGGCTAACATGCTTGCCATTTCGTAAGAGCGGGCCTTGGACTCTAATATTCCTATTTTTACACTTTTTTCTGAAGCAGGCAAACAAACAGGCCTACCTGACGACAAGCGCTTAGCTTCTCCTAAGACGTTTGCAAAACCAGCGGTGACGCTAACGCGTTGTCTACCTCTGAAGCAATTTATAACGCTTTTTTTAACGAACCCCGTATTATATAGCACAGAAGAAAAACCGTGGCGGGAACTTGCCTGCGGATTATTGTTCTACGCAGAATAAGTTTTGCGTTGCGCAGTTGAACTTGGGATCTTAAGGAAATGGGGTGAACACCCTGTCGATGGCGAGCGGTGCGTTTCTAACAATGAGTCGTTGGTAACAGGTTAAACAATTCCACGGAGCACTCCCCGGTGTATATAGGTGGTTACAAAGCACCCCACCCCCCATCCCACCCCCCTCCGTATTTAAACCAGATCTTGGACCGCGTCTTAGGAAATACGATTCTTTCCGAAAAAGATCGATTTCTAAATCGATTCGATCCGAAACGTTATGAATCGATTTACAAAAAATCAAGGTCTAAAGGGTCGATTTCTAAAAACACTTACCTTTTCTTTTTCAAGTCTGCATTTAAATTATAGATATAAATCAATTTTATGGCAAACAAGAAAGATACCATAACAACTAACGATGCAAACGGGGTACTTGGTATTAACTCGTCGTGATGAATTCCATAGTCGCATGTAAGCCTAGCTGTCGTTTGAGTTCATCTTATGATTAATCGAATGTCGATATTCTAGCATGAAATATTGATTCACTGAATCGATTTAGTGCTACATATCGATTAAAAACATTGTTTTTTTTGGCCTGAAATATCAATTCTTCAACGACATATAACTTTAAAAACATCTTAGCAATTCTTCGATTAATCGATCTTAGATCGCCCCGCGTCTCTTAAACCCATTGTTCACCTTGAAAGTAAGTCTTCTATAACACCGACTATACGTTCACGGAAGCGTTCACAATTTATCAGCGGCTTATAATCTGAATAGTTATAAACTCGCGGTAATTACAACCTTTTTTGGTTGAAACACTAGATTTTGTCAGGTTTTTATGACAGCATAAAGTTATAATTTTGACTTCATTCGACTCTTGATCCACACATTTTTCAATTTAATAATTTCATGATATGAAATGCAAAATATGTTATGTCACACTAGGGAGGGAAGAGTGTCACTAATGTGACCAGCTGTGACAAGGGAGGGGGAGTAATTTGTGGATAGCCCCCTATTGTCTTAATAAACAACCTAAAAACCAAACAAAAATTACCCATATTACTGAAATTTGTCCGTCTGTCAGTCTCATATTGACTTCATGCCTTTTTGGGCTAAACGAATCTTTGTATAAAAAAAATTTGAAGTCAATGTACATATCGCTTACATTATTACCACACTATTGAAAGTTTTACACACCCTACATATGGGGGAGTTATATAGATGTGAAATTGAGATTTATTCTCTTTCATCAACTTAACGATTTAAAGGTTTTATATCACATGTAGTCGAAATATTTCGTGAAGTTCACATATGAACTTCTAGTAGCTTTATTCTTTAGTACAAAATGATTACCGAGAATTTCTTATACCTTAAGTACTGTATGCATTATACGCGACCCGTGTAGATGACCGATTCTATATCTTATTATTCATTCACTCTCCCTACCATCGGTTACAATACGAACATAAAATTTACTCAATGTAAAACGAAGGAAAAACGTGAACAAAAAATCTCGTGAGTTCCGGGTTCAATCTACTTGTCTTTAATGTATCTAAGATTCATTGTTTAGATATAGAATGTAGAAAATTCAACTTAACCAATCAGCTATACAATTCTTTTAGAATTCAACTAGCGTTTAGATAACATTGCGTGAAAAACCAATTGTTATTGTAATTTTAGCGTTCCGCAAACATTATGACAAAAATAAAAATCTTATAGCAGTAACCTTAAGTACAAATATTAAAAAGGCGTACAGCGAGTATCTTATATAGTACAGTGTGTGAGCGTGGCGGATGATGTGCGAGCGAAATAGAGCAACTATTAATATGTGCGCTCCTTCTTTGCGCTAGTCAATTACACAACAGACGCCGGAGAGCCCCCGGCTCGAATCCTCTTACACAATAGTAAGAACCCCACCAATCCATACTCATTACAGACACAAGTAGCCATACAAGATTAGCTTAGGCGTGTTGCTGGAGAGTTTCTTCCGCCGCTTCTTCTCCTCCAGCTATAACACGTTGCGAAGCGGTAGTAACGATAGACTAGGATGGTCTCCGCCGGCGGAGTCGATAACAAGTCCCCAAATTTTTCACTTCAGCCTATTGGCCTAGCTCATTCAGCCCTTTGCGGCCTGTTTCCAATATAGAGTCAATCCCCCGCAGCGGTCGAGCCGAGGTCGAACCTCACAGGAGGTGCCTCCTCGAGCGTGCTGCTTCCGGGCTGAACGCCTCCGCTCCCACGGAGTCGGGAAGCCCCCAAAGCCCGGTATCGCTGAAACAGCCATCTGCGGCTATTCAGCTGAATCAGCTCCTAAAAAAAAAATAAAAAAATGCGCTAGTCAATAGTTCGTCGTCTGCTGCGATGACTAGACGTATGCAGCTCCAATATTAGTAATAGAATATAACATAATATATATAGGCCCACTTGATGAAACGCGGCTATCATCGTCTTTGGACATTTGTAACGCCAAAGGTGTTCACAACGTGCTACCGCTCTCTAAAGGGAGACTGGAATATGGCCACTAATGCTGGGACACAACACAAGGTTGTTATGGTTGCATACTCTATACCAGGGATGGTAGCCATCTAAACGGGGCAATACCCTACCACCTTGCTGTGACTTGTTTTGTCACCTCTTACGACAGACCGCAAGAAATTGTATTCTTTCTCCGTTTCCGTTTCTACTTCTACGTGCAATAAAATGACGGTAAAGGCTCTGGATATGTTTGTATTTAATTTTAAACCATGTAAACTTAACCCGCAAATTTAAGGGTCAACATACTTTGTTAGTAAACACGTTTGTAGGAGACCGTTTTATTTGAATGAGCACTTAACACTTTTTTGTCAGCGGACGGTCGGTGTGTTAATAATGTAAATAAATACGAATTATCGTCCTTCTAATGAGGCTTTTAGGAGTTTAAACATAAAATTCACATGAAATAAAACACTTGATGATATGATATGATATGATAGTTATATGTAGTGTTAATTACCTGAACGCAATATAATTTACACCAAGTGGTATTTCAATGACTAAAGTAAAACTCCAGCCAATTTCTAATGACATAGACTAATTCGAGTTTTGGCTGAATATCTTGATCTGTTTGGGAAGTTTTTCTGGCATCATGTGCATTATCCTATATTTATCACAGACTAGCTGACCCGGTAAACTTTGTACCGCCTCAGAATCAATACCAGGATACGAGAATAAAAAAGCAAAATGATAATTGCAGAATGTTTCAACTTTAGTAAAAAACGTGGTCAAAACTCAACCGGAACGAACATCAAACGTTTGACATTCAAAACCAAAAGAATGAAAAAAAACTTCACTTTTAAATTTGATTTGATTTCTGAACGACTTTTAAATTTAAATTATTTCTAAACGACGGGACGAACATCAAATTTTTGACAGGTAAGAATAGTTTCTACAGGAAAGCGAAATTGTTGTTTTTACTATATTCCAAGCATTTTTTTAGATTTACTCATCCTTTAGACCTTCCCTGGACTTCCACAAATAGTTCAAAACCAAAATTAGCCAAGCCAGTCCATCCGTTCTCGAGTTTTAGCGAGACTAACGGACAAAAATTAATTTTTATGATTGATATGTACCTATGTGAGGTTAGGTTGAATAGTCAGTCAAGTAATGCTGTAATATTATTAACGTACGACTGAACATCCAAGCTTTGCAATATCAATAAGTAACAAGGAAGTTTTAAAAGTGATTTTATCACTTCCTTTATCGTTTACTTTTAATACCTACCAGCAATTAACGGTGTATTGTGTGTGTACTTTCTTTTTATTTTACTACTGTGTTATGTAAATTACAAAAACTTCATTGAATAAAATTTTGATTTGTAAAATTCTAGGTAAAGAGGACGACTCAAAATATGTTGATATATACAACATAATCTATGAATGCATAATTTTCAAATAAAATTAGATATTTCAATATAATATCTACATCTCATATTAGTGACAAAAAGTTCGGAAGCGAATATCTTAGTTATATATGTGTGCATATATTATATATATATATCTATCCTCTAATATTTATGTATACCACCTTCGAAGAACATAATATGTTTTATTCCTGCCACGGGTTGTCTGGAAGAGGTCGTTTCTTAGCGATAAGACCGCCCATTGTGCACATTTAGAATATATTTAGGCTATAAGCTCTTCTATGTTTTCTGTAATGGTGTACATTTACAATAAAGAGTTATCTGTCTATCTATAGTTTCTTCAAGGTCGCACGAAAAATGCCCTTATGCGACTAAGTCCACTGGAAGAATAATTCAACCCCCAATTATATATACGTATAGCGGCCATCCTTACTTTTTATTTCATGTTATTTATTTCGTCAATTTTGTGTATGTAATGGGTCGTTTATCAGAAGAATTACTGTGACATCAAAAGACCAATCGACTTGTTTTATTACTTATGTATTATACGGGTTTGCTTTTCACTAAAAGGCTACGGAACTCTAAAAATACAGCTACTGGCTATACGATTGCTTTTCATCTCTCTTTAATTTCTATCCTTGTTTACGTCGAAGCTGAATAGAGAGCGCTTACGATAGTAATTTTACTATACTAACATGCGGTACTAATATATAATAGAAACTGATATACCCGTCAATATAGCAATTAATACTAAAATCTAGACTTATATACTTTAACTAGGATATGATTGCGACTTCATCCACGCTTAATTTGAAATTCCCGGGATTCCCAGGGTGAAAAATATCACACATTTTATTACATAAAATTTGCTATCGATCAGTGAAAACAATTCAATAATTAGCAGATTCGCGCGGGATTCCCAAGATTAAACGTAGCGTAGATTTTAAGTCTAATAATTTCCTGTTCACCAGACAAGAAATCTAAAAAACAAAATGTATCGTGTTATCCATCCTTTATGTAGTTTATTCCAGTTTAATAGCTTCAATGTACAGACACGGCATGCTTATAATTTCATAATATTATTGATAGTAAAATCTAGACCTGCATTCAGTCCTAACCCGCTTTCCCCCGCAGCCAAATCGTCCATGATTGTTTAGTTGCATTTCTAGACAACTCTAAGACTCCTGTTCCGCTCGACAACCAACAAATTGCATTTTGCGGTGCACTTTCCTCTTAATATACCTTTAAGTGGATTGCGTATCGTCAAAGTAACAAGTAGTTCAATTGACTCGACATTGTTTTAGTCTGATGATTGTTTGACCGGTTTTTTTTATAGTTAAATCAATTGTCTGAGGAATCAGGATTAAAACGTGCGTTAATGGATAATTAACGAAGAGATATTAATATTATATTTAGATTATAATGTAGTGTTTTTAATAATGGACGAGTTCTGGGATTGACAATCGCTTAGTGAATAAGATATCTTTGGACATCTCTTAAATCCTATTACTAAATGGCACCACAATAATCAAATAACAGAAAATGACTTTTTGAAGTGTTTAAAACAAATTTTCTGCATGAAAAAGAAAATAAATGAAAAAGAAGTTCATTTACACTTTTAATTTTTTACTAATGTGGTCTAAAAACACGTTAAAACGTATTTTATATTTAAATTTCGTTTCTATTTTTTGTGTTTGAGTAAATCAACTAAAGTGATCCGTAAACATAGATTTGAATAATATAATAAGTCTATTGACACGTGTCACACTCACACACAGGCACACACACATGCATACACACAACCACAGCCACACAGACTCACACATATATACACAGTCACAGCCATACACATATTACCTTATAATTGGTATATAGTTAATTTTTCCATGGAGTGACGAACTGGTGACCTGTAATATAGATCAGCACAGATCTACAATAGACACCAGTTTCACATACAATATATTATTTGTAAAATATTGTGTGACAAAATATATACAATTTTTATTCTATTCTATTCTATTCTAAATCATTCAACGTCATAGAACCAGAACCAAATTGATTCTATTTTCTTGATCAGCTTAATATTAGCATTACAAAGCGAGAGAAGAGTGACATCTTGCGCCATCTAGTCATGTAGAATTATGCAGCATTTAAAAGTAACATTATTATTGGGAGATTGTAGTTGTTGCTGAACTACAGCCGTGGTTTTAATATTTTAATTAATTTAAATAAATTCCATTTATAGCAATATGTGTAAATCATATTTTTCGCAATAATAAAAACATCAATGCCACAACATGCGAGTGCATTAATGAAACCAATCAGTCTAAAATTATCAACACTTTATTGCTGCTGGCCTTTTACGCCTTACATCATATGAAGCATTGACAACAAATATGGCCTTGCACTACTTTTCGAAAATCTTAAATGTGTTTGAACGGTTTATTTACTTGAACTTACAGACAACGCTTTATATAGCTATGTCCATTTTTTCGTAACTCGGCTGGTTATGTGGGGTACAAATATATATGGCAGCTCAATCTTTTTCTGTCTGTATACGGTAGCCATTTTTGTTAAAAAAGAATTTATGTTTTCGTTACGTCCATCTTTGTATACCGCAGTCATTTGTCTCGAACACTGGTGTGTCCATATAATATGGAATACAAGAAATCTAAAAAATATGCATCGTCTTCTCCATCATTTATATAGTCTCTTCCAGTTGTTTTTTTGTAGCTTCAATGTACATTTTTTGTTTAATATTATCATAGATGATGACATCGCATGTGTGTGTGAGTGTGTAGGTACCATTAACTTTTTGTATTTGTCCCTTTTTCTTTCAAATTATTGTACACTACAATCTTTTTGTTTGTGGATAATGTAGTTGGATAAACACTGACTTTATACTATATACTTTTTTTTAAATATGTAACTTTAGTATATATCTGTTTATTATCCTAAATAAATACAATAGATTAAATTTTTAATGTTTAACTTATACTGCGATACCGTTTTGTAGTATACCGCCAAATAATTAAAATTCTGTGTAGTCGCTATATTGAATTAGTCAGGTTTTGAAAATAAAGTCTTTTTTTAATACTTAAGTCAATAGCTACGTGAATATTCAATTTTAAACTCATAAAAAGTTTAGACCCTTACCCTTTTTAACTATAAGATAGAAAATTCTTTACATTTTACAATTTCAATTGTTTAGTGAAATACACATTTTGACCTATCACAAGAGACTCTTTCACATAATGTCAGTCAAACACTAGACCCGCTTTCGCCTGCTATTTGCTTGATGGCTATTATAAAATTTGAATATTTATGCATGCTTGATACCTGCTACATACTTGTGGCTTTTACTACTAAGCCCAGCTAGCCATAAAGAAATAAGTAGATATATTTGGTATTACGTTTCCGAGAAACAAACTAGACAGATCGAGTCTCGAGCTGTCAGAGTAAAAGAAGCCGAATTTGTGATAGGAAGTCGAAAACATAGTATTTAATCATTGAATTACTATAATAATACGGATAAAGGAGAAATCGTTTCCAGTGGATACATTATCATTAAGCACACGATACTTACCATATGTATACTACATAAGATTACGCATACAAGTTAAAAAAAATGCTTTAAGTACTTCATTTAACGCTTTTGTTTAAGTAGGCTCCGTCTGTACTTTTATTCATCCGAAGTATAACATATACACATCGATCAATTAGTGATCGATGCATGCATGCAATACACCAATAAATACAAGCTGCAGCCGGCAGTTACATTTTGGATAATTCACACTATATCTTTATAAATTATATCCTGTGTTATTTTGATCTGTAAGTTATATTATTGTAAAGTTTCATCGAAATCCCTTCAGCTGTTTTTGCGTGGAAGAGTAACAAAAATATATTCTTACAAACTTTCGCGTTTATAATATTGTTACGACCGACAAAGACCAATTAGTGATCAGGTTCCAGTCTCCCCTAAGGGAACAGCAGCGCATCTGTAGCACGTTTTGGTGTAGCAAGTGTCCATAGGCGATGGTAACCTCTTTCCATCAAGTGGGCCGTCTGCCTGTCCGCTGAACTCCTGCAATAAATATAAAAAAATCACACCTGCAGTTTATTACCTTTTCGGCGTTTGGACTTCGTTTGTAAACTTTGTGTTTTAAAAATTTGTAATTGGAAAAACAGCCCATTGAATATTGTAATTTTTTATGGTAGTCATTAGCCAGGTTAGATTTTAAGAAATTCAGTCTATGCGGCCGAGAGACATATTGTAATTGTGCAGTATAAAGCAATTCCCCAATGGTTAGATTGGCATTCGAGCGATAACCAGGCCCGAGGGAAGATTTGTGTACATTGGATAATCTATTTAGTAACGGACTTTGCGTGTGTTATTGAATCGTGCATTACGTTACATTATACATTACCTGTGTTAAACGTGTTTGTATGGTTATAATAAATTCTATAGTAATTCTAACGACATTTTAATTGGAGTCCTGTAACTCGTAACAATATTGAGTACGATTAGTAAGATTGTAAAGAGGAAAGATTCGTATTTTTGTATGTTTATAACGATCCATTTCAAACATTCTATCACCATAAGAATGCTACATTATCCCAGATAAGAAAATATTAGGGATTTCTACAAAAACTTAAATAATGTAACCCAAGGTGTAAAAAAATGTTTGTCTGGGTCCCAAAATGGTTTGGATTCACAATTAGTACCGGTAGGTGGCGCTGAAATCGGGTTCTAGGAATTTCCTTTTTTTAACCGCTTGTACCGGAGCAGCAATTGTCCTTTACACGATACACATACGATAATTGCGACCAAATTCGGTTCAATGTCAACGTAGTGACCGGACTTTACGCTTGCCGTGAGAAAAACACTGCTACAATTCATACCGATTGCACAGAAGGTCGTGGTAAAAGTGTAAAAAATAACTACACAGATCACTGGTTTAATTAGTGAAAAACTAGGTCAAGTGCGCGGACGGCCAGTCTGGTGACGAATCGCTCCGGTGCGTTAACACGGAAATCGAATTTATAATTATCAACCTGTTTTAGGGTTCCCGGACCTAATCTCAGGACGATAAGATATCTCACAATACTGTCGCCGATATTGTAGAGACCACCTCCTGCTACTGCAGTGCTCACCACCGAATTCACTGCGTGTAGCTCGCTTCTACATCTTCTCTCAAACTACGCTACACTCTTCCTTCACTGAACTGTCCAATAATTTTTTCACTAAATTCACCACTAAACTCGTCCCTGTCTTATATCAAACTTCTCTTCCAACTCTTTCGTATCGCACTTGTCGCTTCGCTGTCTTGAACTGAACTAAACTGCCCGGTAGGCGCGCCTTACGCTGCTTACATACCCGGAAGAATCTTCTGGAACACATAATTTCGATCTTCTTTTCGTTATTCTTTTATTTACTATTTATCCCTTTCTAAATAGTCGTCTATATCTGACTTTTTTCCAAACATTCCGATTCCGCCATGCATGAACGAGCCCTAAAACAATGTATTCCAGGCAACATAACTTGAAAGTAATCTGGTGATTAGTTGCTTTTTAATGGCTCCGATGACCCATATGGAATCATTTAGGCACCTATATACTGTGCGTGAACTAACCAATTGCTAGATCGATTTCTGCTTTCATGAAAGGGACACGCTTTCGTCGGCCATTCGAATTTTCGTTCAATTTTGCGCATTGACTGTGACAAATTCAATTATGTTGATTTTAAATTTCGATTTCTTTTCCTTTTATAGTTTAGTTCTTTGACGTGTTTTGGTCATAGATGATTTATAAAATAAATAGGTCTTTTAAGAACTAATAATTTGAGGCAATATTGATTATAGAAATCCGGTATATTAAGGACCGTAATTTTTTATTTTTATATTATAAATAGGTTTGCATTTGACCACGATTACGCCTATCAGATGTTGATGCAGTCAAAGATACACCACGCTTACCTAGAAAATACCTATTCACATGAGACTTGTAAGACACCCGGATTGTACTTTTCAGAAAACACGAACTCTGGTAGTGCATACAACTCTGCCATACGAAAGAACGAATTTAAGAAGTAAATTTATTGAAATAGGTATGTCTAATATACTCGATGATAGGTGACTGACCAATCGCATGTATGACAGCAGTATGAATGGTAGAACAGATTTCAGTGGAGCAGGGCGTCCCTACGAATAATGCCGCGCTTCTTAAAAAATATAGGTCCCAAGAAACGGGAACAAAAAAATGTTCGTAAAATGAAAACTACTAGGCCAAACTATGTCAAATTTTTAGGGGACTACATGGCAGCTATTCCGCGTCGAACAAAAAGAATCACGTAAATTGAATCATAAATCTCAGAGTAATCGGTGTACATATGGAACGAAAAGGAAATTTATTTCATAAAAAATGTTCATAAAATGAAAACTACTGGGCTAAACTATGTAATGTTTAGGAGACCAATTGGAAGCTATTCCGCGTCGAACAAAAAAGAATCACGTAAATCGGATAAATAATCACGGACGGTGAATATACATAAAAAAAGCAAAAAAAAAATGATCCCGACGAATTGAGAACCTACTCCTTTTTTCGAAGTCAGTCAAAAAGGTGTAGTAAATGGTAATCCGTTACCTCTTTTCACTTATTACTATATATATATGGGACACAGGCATGATAAAATCATTATCATCATCATCTGAACATAAATCCCGGTTGCGTTCGAAGCGTTCACTCCGACGCCCAGATTCCGTTTCCTACTTTTTCCTCTCCACTTCGCGCGGTCTTTGGTATCCCGTGTTCTGCGACTGAAACAGGGGTACAGGTCTGATAATACGTATGTATGTAACTAAGATACGGTACTAGAACAATTTTATAAATATTTCTGATTTAAAAGTTAATAAGAAAATCGTTGATAATTTATAAACTTTATTATAAACATAACTCGTGGAAAGATAAAATTTATTGACCATATCACATAAATTTATTTACGCTATCATTTTTATTCATATTTATTTTGATATGGTGTTAAACTCGCTTATTTATATGGCTGTTCCATCATAAAAGCGAATGAATACAAAGATAAAGGCGAAAATCGTTTTTCTCACGAACGTTGTTTGTGTTAATGTTGACTGCAATTTTAATCATAAATCATATTTAGACGTTGATTTCATATTTTATTAATATTAGTCGATAATCGTCTTCCTAGCAACTTGTAATCCGTGCAGGAACGGAGAAAGAATACAATTTCCTGCGGCAGGGCGGCCTGTCGTTAGGGGTGACAAAACAACTCAAAGCCAGGTGGTAGGGCATCTGCCCGACTCGATGGTTACCACCCCTCGTCTAAAGTATGTTGCCATAACTACCTTGAGTTGTGTTCCAGCATTGGTGACCAGGTATCAGTCTCACTTAAGAGAGCGGCAGCGCATTTGTAGCACCTTTGGTGTTGCAATAAATGTCAAGTGGGCTGTCTGCTCCTCCTGTAATGAACAAAATAAAAAAATGCGGTTGCGTTCGAAGCTTTGCGTCGCGTCGTCTTTGGAGCTCAATTCACCGGGAGTGAAATAAACACATTTTTATATATCACTAGCTATTCCGGCAGATGTCGTCCTGCCCGGAAAAGCTTCAATCGATATGCCGACAGCAGCGCCACCTACCGGGTCCAATTGTGAACCAACTCAGAAACCACATGGTCAAATGTATAGTTTACGATTCTATAAAGGACATTCAGACAAACATTTATTTTTATATACATACATATAAAAAAAAATAGTTTAGTGTATACCATAAATGTAATATTTAGAATTGAGGGCCATATTTTTACATCTATCTCCATCTGTAAAACTAGACTATCAAATTATTAATTATTTTTGGACTCCCACATACATAGATATAATTACGAAAACGATAAATTTGCACACCCACATTTTTAACAGGCAAATTGGGTTATAAAAAAATGTAATAACATATTTGTATTTATATGAGTGTTACCGTATCATTCGGAGCTCGAACTGATCATAGATTTATTACAAGCAATCATACCTTAATTGAACTCATAGCCTACTCAAGATTTGACAATAATGTTTTAGCATAAAGAATGGATGTTTCAATGTGTAATATTGTTCTCTTTATGACGGGTTATTGCAGTTTCTTTTTTATTTCTAATCGTAATTGAATTTATAAATTAATTATGAAGGGTACCATTGATTTTATAGTATTCTATTTCATTTAAATTTTCACAACGTAGGTTATTAGGTCGTTTATTTTAGTCCAAATCCTATAATATACATTAATAAAACGAATATCGTGTCCCCTGAGCATGTGTATTATTAGAATTTTGTTTTCATATATCTTTAATTAGAAAGTGCTTTCTCACTTAATGACTACACCGCTTCATAAAGTATACAAACTCTTAATAACATTTAACTTTAATTAATTTGTATAAAACTAAATAAGTAAAAATATAATTCTAAATATAGGTTACATTACTTACAGTTCCGGGTCGTGTCATTTGTGATACTTATGGTGACATGCTAATGCCATCTGTCGCCTTGACAGCTGTCAGAATGTGCGGTCCGTGTTTTTATCAATAAAAAACTTGAATTGCGGCCTTTAAATTGCAACTTTTATGGTTGATCATTAGATGTGTATTTATTCACGGTCATGTGTCGGATTTTTTTGATGTATTTCATTTGTTTATTTCGATGATAATGAGGTCGTGGTTTGCGGTTTGACATAAACTATGATGCTTTTATTAGAGTTCCGTACCTGGTTTGACAAAAACGGATAATCTCTTATGAAATCGTCATGTCCGCCCGTAGATATTGAAAACGTTGCGTTACAATCAGGGTTATGTCAGGTCTTGACATATTTTTATTTCCTTCAAACGCAGACCAAGTCGCGGGCCGTCGCTAATACCTTACTAATATTAGAACACACTGTCCGCAATTTTTTGCGACACAGCACTTGAGGCAAATCATAATTACAATAGTTTAACGCAACAGCCCTTCTGTTATGTGAATTTCATTCAACAGAACGGACAATGTATGTTACACCTCAAAGTATAAATGTTTTATCTAGATACAACGAGACCTTCTCGTTAAGGATCGGGCGGGGTTCTCACGCCTTCGACGGCTTGCATACTAAAGAGGCTTGTTGAGGCGTTGCGTGACCTTTTTAATTGAACTAAATACGGTGTGGTATAGGCGAGTGGTGTTGCGAAATCAGTGTCTTGTTTTAATATAACGAGTTCTTTATTTATGTATCAGTAACCAAAAATTAAAGCAAGGTCTTCTTTACCCAGTGGTGCAAGGTGCCTGGCCCCTGAGCGCAGAGCCCTAAGAGGCGCCAGCCGGCCTTGTACCTACACATACTTAAATTATAATAATAATAATCGGCAGACAAACACACACATTGTATACCCCCAAATTAAGCAAGTTACGCTTGTGTTATGGGTAATATACAACGGACCACTCTGGGGCCGATCCTAGACACCCAGACCATGGTATTTAACGGAGAAAATACATTTCCGAAATTTGCTATATCGGGAATCGGACCCGGAACCTCTGGGTTGCAGTGAGGTAGGCCGTCAAAGGCTTAGCCCGCTCAACCACAGAGGCCGTCTTACCATACTACCACGCGTAATTTTGTAGTTTTGAAAATCACTCATCAATACTTCATATCATCTCAACTTGATCGTTCAATAAGATCATGTTGATTTTATCGCAACGTTCCTTGTCAAATATCTTAGGATTGTAATATATACGTACCATACGTTAATAAATAATTGTGATTTAAAACGTATGCAAATGGTGGTGAAATCATGACTGCCATTAATAATTCTGTTAGTCGTGAATTAAGAGTTGAGATAAGACAGATGACTGCTCTAAAATAATGACCTTAATCTCTTACGTATTTTATCAGTTGCATTGAGATCATTATTTAACATTCAATAATACAAAAAATAACATTAAATATTTTCGGTAGAAATGTGGGTCATTCGCAGAACTCGAATTTTATATTTAAATCTTTAAACCATGCACGATATCAGAATTGATTATAGAGAACTTTAAATCCTAAAATTATACTTTTTTTTATTGCATGAGTTTAACAGACAGGCAGACGGCCCACATAATGGTAAGCGGTTACCATCACCTATGGACATTTGCAACACAAAGGCGTTACAAATGCGCTGCTGCTCTCTTAAGGGAGTCTGGAACCTGGCCACTAATGCCAGAACACAACTCAAGGTTGTTATGGCGGCATACTCTAGACTAGGAGTGGTAGCCAGCTAGACGGGCAGATTCCGTCTGGCTGTGGGTTGTTTTGTGGCCTCTTACGACAGGCCGCCCGGCCGCAGGAAGCTGTATTCTTTCTCTGTTACTGCGCGGAACAGAACACTTGACAAAAAAAAATTAAAAATGTAGACAAAAAATCTAAAATCAATAATTTATGATTAGACATCGTATAAGTAGTAAATTTTCATTTAAGTTTTCCCTCTGCGTTACGACACGAGTTGTTTAAGAAGACCGTCCTAGGATTTCTAATAGGCTGGCAACGCTTCTGGTGTTTCAAATTTCCATAGGCGACAGTAATGTCCTTCCATCGAGTGGGCGGTATGCCTGTTTACCTGCTTCAGGAAATTAAAAAAAAATAGTTTGGGTAGTAATTATTGTATCTGCCACAAAGGCAGGCAACGGAGTCTCCATCCATATAGCCAATTCTGATGAAGTCTACGTATAAATAGCTGAATTGTAGGGTACAACTGACGCCATTCAACGGAGTTCTTGTGAAAAACTCGAAAGGCCGCATTTGACTACACAGTTCACATTTGTAATAAAAACACGTTTTTTTTATTTCAGAGTAATTTTATACATTTTTAGAAAATAAAATGCACTGCACAACGTCCCCTTTCAGTGTCCGCCAAAACAACATAAGTTTTGGTATTTGATATACCAAACAGACGTTATTTCTTGGTATAGATTAGGGTGAGGTAAATAAAGGAAGCAATTACGGTGGCATATCGACGTGTTGCGAAACCAGCTGCCGGGTGCCATTAGACGATTCCCACGAGTTGCTGCAAACGGCACAATTTGAAACATGCTTTAGGACGCCTACTAATTTTAATACCAGCTACATTCAGCGTATCGGATTACGCAAATTTGTCACTTATAAATGACCGGTCATCAAGATTGTACAGTAACAAAACTTTTCCACGCGATTTCATATCCTTAGGTATAACTTCGATATCTCCATTGTGGAAATAAAATATATTTTACGATTAAATTATTCTATTTTTACCCGTATTATACAGAGTACTATGACAAAATCATGGACCATGAATACTAAAAATGTCTATAACCTATTGAAAAAGCTCCGATGCTCCTCGCTCGTTTTATTATTATTGTTACAACTTAGGTCCAAAAAAAAAACCACTTGCAAATCTGAAACAAAGCACATTTATTAATTACTCTACTATTTCCTGCGGCCGGGCGGCCTGTTGTAAGAGGCGACAAAACAACCCACAGCCAGGTGTTATGGCATTTGCCCGACTGGATGGCTACCACCCCTGGTCTAGTGTATATTTCCATAACAACCTTGTGCTGTGTTCCGGCATTAATGGTCAGGTTCCAGTCGCCCTTAAGAGAGCAGCAGCGTATTTTTAGCACCTTTGGTTTTCCAAATGTCTATAGGGGATGGTAACCGGTTTTCATCAAGTGGGCCTGCCTGTCTGCTGAACTCCTGCAATGAAAAAAAAACATTGACATTATTTTATGGTCGTCTTCTTTTGTTTACTTATTGGCATACGGCCTATTGTTGTATTGTAATCGTTAGCCAGGTGTTACGGATTTAAAGTATAAGCTGATTCTAGGAAATTCGGTCCACGATGCCGGGCGGACATATTGCATTCGTGCAGTATAAAGCAATGGCCCAATTGAGGGAGTGTTCACGCCGTTAGCGATTTAGGGTTAAATTTTTAAATACGACTTCCTAAATATGGATATTTAAATATTACTCCTTTCTTTTGGTAGCAATTTTGCAACAATGACATCACGAAAAGCGAAATGTCAGTTGATTAAAAGTCAAGGAACTGATGGCTCATATAACCATATTAAGGATCTGTAACAGTCTACATTTCACATTCGTTCAATACAAGTCGCGATTTTATGTCGCAAGATAAAAGTATCTTTTTCAAGACAACACAGGGTCACGTGCAATATTTGTTATTTCCAAATTGGAAAATCTTTAAATTTTAACTAATATGCCAAGTGCGTGTCGATGCCCTTTAATAGTCACATACGTTTGCCGTTTTGCACTTTAGTGATAGAGCTTCATAGATATATAAAAAGTGTGTTACAGAAGATAATATTACATTTCTCAAAAACAATCTATAATTTATTACGTTGAAATTTTTTTAAATATCCTTCCTCAAATTTTTCGAAATAGTTCTGAATTATTCGCGTATACATGTATTTATACATGCATGCATGTATGTATACATGTATATGTGTTTGTTTGTATTCATTTTGAGTTTCATCTTCTAAACCCTATAATTTCTGAGAGTTTTTCTTTAAATATTTCAAAAACCTTTTAGGTTATAATTTTATAAATGTTGATAAAATTCATAAAGTATAAATACAAATATTTATATAATTAAATAATTTTAAGCAAATAGTTACCTGCGAATGCCCAACCTATGTAATAGAAGCCTCAGAAGAGGGAGGTCTTCGGCAGCTAAAGCACATTTTATTCCTTATTCAAAATAGGAGAGAGTGCATGTTATAGTTCTATGTTCTAATAATATTTACATAATATAAAATAAGGAGCGTCAAAATAATATCTTACATATCTTTTAGCGATCATTGTAATTAATGTTTAAAAAATAATAATTAATTCGCTATTTGACTCCTTTTGGTTGTACAAACTTATGACATAATGAGTTTGTACGCCGTACAAAAAGGTTTAGACTACGACGTATGTACGACGTTTTATAAGATGACGATGAAAAGTATATTGCTTTGATAATAGTACCTATAGTACTTGTATAATTATGATTATGTACAAGTACATAAAAATACATAATTAAAGCTCACTTGATTTGACTGTCTGCTTCCGCTGTTATTTTTTGAAACAATTAATATTGTTTGACTATTATTAATTTTATATTATAACTAATAATAGCAAAAGACCCAAGTTGCCAAGGGCAATTGAAGTTGCCCCCGAAAATTACGACCGTTGTTATTTGTGCAGTTTCGTTTGATCATAGATACTTTTTGTAGTGACGAATTTGGTATTGTTCCGAGTACTGTCCATTATTTTAACCTTGAGTTATGAAACAAAAGTGAACGACTCAATATAAGATCGTTAAATTAATGAACTCAAGACATTGACAAAAGCGGTATCATTGAGATATGATTTTAAGGGTTCCGTAGACATTTTGGGGACAAATTATCCTTCTTCTATTATTTTTATATTATTGTGTTTTTCTTATTCTTGCATAATAAAACTACGTTTTAACTGTTTTAAGCGCGGTAATTTATTTTATTTAGGTTTATCCGACGTTTCGGCCGCTTTTCAGTTGCCGTGGTCACGGAAGACAAAGATGACATTTGTCAAACGTGTATTGTCAAAGTTTTTATTCAGCCTACCGCCAACTTGTTCATTTTAATTATTTAGTTTTAATTTTGTTTATGGATATTATTTACTAATCTAATTTACCTAATCTAATTTACCACCGCTTCACAACATGTTGTGGCTTGAAGAGAAGAAGCGGCGCAAGAAACTCTTCAGCAAACATGCCTAGTTCTAAATTTTTTTTATATAATATTAAAATGAGTGGAAGGAAAAAATAAAAGAAATTATTAGTCAAGTTGGTTTGTTTCGTTGCACGCAGAAAGAGCTCACAGTGTCTTGAGGTCTGGCAGTTGGTTTTTGCTGGGTTTGGGTCTTAATAGTTTTGATGATTGGATCCCAAACAGGTGGTACCTGCCAACCATCTTCTCTATTGAAATTTGGGTGTTTTTTTATTTCAATAGCCTCACTTCACCTTCTTGGTATGAAACGATTCTCTTTCATACATTGGGCAAACAAAGAGGAGCATAAAACACGGGTAAAGACACATTGCTGACATGAAACACACAAGGTCTACGAAGTCTGCGATCAGTGAACACACGCTGGATAAACCCAACCATTACATCAGATTCGATAACCCACAAATCCTCGCGAAAGAGAATCGTTTCATACCAAGAATGATGCGTGAGGCTATTGAAATCAAAAAACACCCAAATTTCAATAAGAAAGAAAGAAAGAAAGAAAGAAAATAATGTTTATTTAGAGTTATTCAAAGTGATTACAAAATACACAAACAGTTTAATAAAACCAAAAACTTAACTAACTCTAAACAGGCCCTAACTCAGCAGATGCTGGTTGATAACAACCAACGCTGGTCTTCCGTTAGTGCCTAGCAGCAACGTCACCTTCACAGAAGAAAAATATAACAAAATAACTAATTAATATTTTAATATTATTTATAATTAGACCACCATGAAAACAAAGAATAGACATATTTCGAATAAATTAAAATAAGTACATAATATGTTATGAAATAATTATTGAAATTTGAAAATAGAGGATTAATAGATAAAAAAAAAGAGAAATGGTTGGCAGGTACCACCTGTTTGGGATCCAATCATCAAAACTATTAAGACCCAAACCCAGCAAAAACCAACTGCCAGACCTCAAGACACTGTGAGCTCTTTCTGCGTGCAACGAAACAAACCAACTTGACTAATAATTTCTTTTATTTTTTCCTTCCACTCATTTTAATATTATGTAAAAAAATTTAGAACTAGGCATGTTTGCTGAAGAGTTTCTTGCGCCGCTTCTTCTCTTCAAGCCACAACATGTTGTGAAGCGGTGGTAAATTAGATTAGGTAATAGAGTAAATAATATCCATAAACAAAATTAAAACTAAATAATTAAAATGAACAAGTTGGCGGTAGTTTGAATAAAAACTTTGACAATACACGTTTGACAAATGTCATCTTGTCTTCCGTGACCACGGCAACTGAAAAGCGGCCGAAACGTCGGATAAACCTAAATAAAATAAATTACCGCGCTTAAAACCGTTAAAACGTAGTTTTATTATGTGTACAAGTCGCGAAAACTTAAGAAAATATTATTCTTGCATGTTGTATTTGATTGATTGATGGCTGTTTCCTATATAGTATAATATATTTTACGACCCGATCATTTGCTTTAATATCGGTTAAAATGGCATAGGGTCTACGTATAAAGACATGTAATGTGAAATTTCTACCGATGTCTCATGTCGCCTTGCCTAAGGGCCGATTATTGTCAGATAAATATTATCAATAAAAAATAACCATAGTGAATTATTCACATGATTCAGTGAGTAATTCACAAATCACTTACCCAAATCCGGCTGTACGGCTTACCTACACGGTCGCCTGTTACGCCATCTTGTTTTTTCGTTTGTTAACAATTTTTTATAAGTAAACAAATTCCTTGTTGCGCTCCCTCACCCCGCTATCCTTCGCGTTCAGAAATGTATGTATCCAGGAGGATCCTGCCTGGGTTTCGCCTTTCCATGGTATCCCTAGCGAAACGATGAAAACACGTGTGTCACGTCTGTAGAACACATCATAGTTAGTGGACTGACACGCACTTGACCAATTATATTTGCAATGAGTAATGTCTTTATAATAATACATTATCTAACAATGAACAGATTAAGGCCTTGCGATTAGTCATGACTCATGACTGGAACTCGTGTGTTAAGCAACTTTTTTTTGGGTGCGGTATAAAATTAATATTGAACGGTATGAAATGTATGAATTTTGTAAGGATATTGGATTCTATAGTTAGTTTAGATTGTGCACTGGATAAAATCATAAATAAAACTAATAAATTTCAAATCGTAATGTTGACAATTGAGCTGTATTTTTTAGCGATTATTTATTTGAAATAAAAATATAAATACATAATATAAACTGCAATATATTATTGTTTACTTATTTTAGGAATCAGTATGTATCGAAAGGTATGTAGGTAAGTGAATCTGATATTTAAAACTCAGTTTAAGTTGTTAATACAATATCATCCTCGTGGGGGTAAAGAAAGCAATGTTGCATGTATGTGTAATTATTTGGGTTTATTATCGGCAGACAAATACACATGATGTAGATACCCAAAAAGCAAGCTATGCTTGTGTTATGGGTGATATACAACAGATTACTCTGGGGAGATCCCAAAGTAAATAACGATCGCATAGTAAATAATGGAAAAAATTAGTTTCCGAAATTTACCATACCAGGAATCGAACCCAGAGACTGCGTTGCAATGAGGTAGGCCGGCAAAGGCTTAGCCCGCTCAACCAAAGAAACCATCAACCACAGAGGTTCCTTTAGCAAATAACAACACGGAACCCTTATAGATTAGTCGTGTCTGTCGTAATTATGTCACAGCTATTCTTGAAAAATAATGGGTTATACAGATCTTTAACAGAAATATAAAGGTATCTTTAAGCCGCTACACTAGCTGCAATAAAATCGCGATAAAATTAACAATTTGTGAGATTTTTGAGAAATAATACAATTTCCTGCGCCCGGGCGGCCTGTCGTAAGAGGCGACAAACCAACCCACAACAAGCTGGTAGGGCATTTGCTCGGCTGGATGGCTACCACTCCTGGACTAAAGCATGTCGTTATAACAATCTTGAGTTGTGTTCCGGCAATAGTGACCAGGTTCCAGTCTCCCTTAAGAGAGCAGCAGCGCATTTGTAGCACATTTGGTGTTGCAAATGTCCATAGGCGATGGTAACCGCTTTCCATCAAGTGGACCGTATGCCTGTCTGCTGAACTACTGCAATAAAAAAAATACTATACACTACTATACAGATATATTTTTGTTAATGAGGAATGGAAAAGGCTTGAAAATTCATAACTATGTTTCTTAAGGATTTTCTCATATAGCCGGTGAAATATAAAAACACTTCTAACGTAGTAAAAATTGTATCCTGTAATCTTTGCAGTACGATATGTCAAAATTCTAAAAATTACATTGCATCAGTAAGTTTTGCTCGCATAAGCTTTTAAGAATGAACACGCATTACAATTTATCAATATCGGTTTTATCCTTTCCTAGACGATTCCGGTATTAATAAATCTAAGTGTACTCTTAGCCTTAGAAAATTAAATGAGCGAAACTTGCTGGTGCTCGGCTGACCTTCCTTGAGTTTATAACAAAGTGGTAGCTATAGGTATATGTGTGATATACCCCCACCCATATTATCCCCGCAAATTGGTAATGCGCTGGAACCTTGTCAAACTAACATTCATGTGACGTCATCCGCAACTCGATATGTACGCGTACTCGCCGGCCAGTGATGCTAACAGTACTTAATTGTTCGGCTACGGTTACGTCACCAAAATGGCGGCCAGGAGCAATAGCAATTTGCGGGGATAAAACATAACTAATTACCTAAGCTGGGTTTACTATTAATACTAGACTTAACAATTTACGACTCGTAGGAACGAGATTTGGTTGCCTCGACTGTAAGTACTGTTACGAGTTGCGGAACTCGAATTAAAATGCCGTTTCAATTACTATAGAGTTTATTAGAACTATACAAACACGTATAACACAGATACAAATATAACCGAACACAACAAGTCCAAACGTAATGCAGAAGGTCGTAATTAAATAAGCGCGCAAAGTCCGTCACTAGGTTTTCCTATTGTAGTACACAAGTCTCGCCTCGATCGTGGTTATAGATTGACTGCCTCGTCTCTCAAGCGGGGCATTGCTTTATACTACACAGATGCAATGTCCCCTTATCTAAGTCGACTTTAATCCGACACACCTGGCTAATGACTGCCATAAAAGATTACAATACAACAATGGACTGTTCTATAGAATAATTAGTAAACGCATGCCAATAAATAAGTAAACAAAATAAGTACAAATGCCGAAAGGTAATAAAATGTGTTTTCACAGGTATGGCAGGTGTAATTATTATCGGCGTCTAAGTCGTAACAATACTTTAGTAGAACGATTTGCTTGGTGAAGAATATTGAATACATGTTTTATGATATTTTCAGGTCCACAGCAAGGGTTTGAAGTTTGGCATCTACGAAGACTATGGTAACTTCACCTGCGCCGGATATCCGGGTGTTGTCGGACACTTGGAACAAGGTTGGTCACGTCTCATCTTTAATTAACCAAATAAAATCTTTATATTAAATAAAACAGCCTCCAATTTATACGGGTTTTAAAACGAACTTAAAGTTTAGTTCTCAAATTGCTCAAAAATCACATCACAAATTTTTGACTGTTTTTACTATGGTTCTCTCATTTTTCAGAGTTTGGTAGATAATAATAATACAAAATATAATATGTATATAATCCAAGACGAATGAAGTAGAGAACTAGTTTTGTATACAGTGTAAGGTAGTAGCTTTGTGCAACTACCCTCAAACGGTAGTGAATTCGATTGTCTATTCATTATTTTAACTTTTTTACTTTAAAATCACATATCTCGATAAACAATGACTGATGTCCGGAACCTGTAGGGTTTTTATTATATGCAAAAATTTCCAATACCCAGACAAAAATGTTGTATCTACCTATACTATTAGGTATTCTAAGTTTTTAATGCAATAAAAAGAAACACTAAAATGTAGTATTCATATTGTAAATAGGGAGGACCGTATAATATGTACAGCCTACCTACATAGACAGACAAAAGAATGTAAGGAACTGATGTGCTAGGATCAGCGTGGGCGTAACGACGTTCTAACGCTCAGGCTCTTCCTGCCATAAGCGCGGGGCACATGAGAGGAGGGTGGTTTGAATGGAGTATTGAGTGTCTTCGAGTCTCCACACAAGCCGGCGATTTGACTCTGGTGCTCCTTTCGTGGATGTCATCTCTCGTTGCTGTGGTCTAAACCTTAGTAAAGGACCTGGTAGTGTGCGAAAGGTATTTCCCCCGCCTCAAAAAAAAGGGTTCAGTTGCGCGAGACAAAAGAATGATCAAACACTAGTTACTGATATTTTAAATTCATCAAATACGGTTATACCAAAGTGTTGCACTTATACCCACTTATCGTAAGTGTTGCGTATAGAGATGCGTACTTATTATCTGACAAGTACCGCATTACATTGATAGACAATTGATTGTTAGTTGCAGAAGCTCAAGCCCGGTTATTTTTTGATTTATTAGACCTGATACACGCCACGTATATTATGGTGTGATTGTTTTTCACGTTAAATCTTCAAGTTAAAGCATTAACCCAATTGTACGACAATTACGCCAAACGAGGGAGATCTTGTGGCAGCTGGAAGAGGTATATTTAATTTAACCAATAAGATCCTCTAAACCAGAGGTGGCAGCCATTCAAACTGGCAATTGCGTTACACTCTGGATGTAAGATGTCTTGTCGCCACCTACGACAGGTGGCCGGGTTGTAGCCATTAGTATTCTTTCTCCGTTCCTGCATTAGGCAATTGTACTTCCTAATTCGTCATCCATGGTATGAACAATGAGGTTTGGGTATTAAAGAAACGTGCATGACTTTAATTGCATCGTTACGCAAAAAATTGCTTGAGTTCAGTATACTTATATATTGGCAGTGTGTAATGACACCCACTCGTGACTTCCTTATTTACAATATTTAGTTAGGGGGGCTTTTCAAATGCACGCTATTTCCTTTGTCTCAGCAGGGCCGCCTTTACCCCAGGGGAGCAAGGGGTGCGTGGCTCCCGGGCGTAGGAACCTACGAGACGTTGTCACAGCTGGTCACATTCATGAAACTCCCTAGTGTGACATCACATATTGTACAGTTTTACGTCAAGTAATTATCAAATCAAAACAGTAGTTCCGTAATTAATTTACACTGGTTATTCAGATAGAGTTGGAAATATTTTGCAGTTTTTCGTTAATAGCTCCAATTGCTTGTTTTAAAGCTTAAATATATTAGATTTTGTAGTGTGGCGTCACGAAATTAAGGAACCCTCCCACCCCTTATCACATCGTCGACACACTTGTCGAAACCCCTCTTTAAAGTGTGACGTAATTATGAATGGCCCCTTGTCACAAAATGCCCACAGGCAACAGTAACCAAGTTTTATAAGGTTTGCCGTGAACCTGTCTGGCGTACTCGGTCAAGTAAAAACAATATGTATATACTACGTTAGTATACTGTAAATAGTAATACTATCTTGTTTGATTGATAAGAGCAAAGCGAATGCTTTTGTTATAAAAGCGTTGGCCTTATCATAGATTTTAGCACTTATTTACGCAATTTGTTATAATACTTATTATAAATATAATCTTATCTTGGTATCAAATATATTTTAGAGTTCACAATGGCTCAGTTTCACACGAATATGGGAAATAATGTTACTATATTTTGCAACGCGTGCCAGCTCCATTGTGGACCATGTCTTTGTTTTGAACAGTATCAATGGAATTATTAAATAATAGAACGTACATGATAACTGTTTATTACACTACGCTGATTTTAGGACTCTTAATCAAGGTGAAAATTGGTTAATGCAATGTTATAAGAGAAACAGAGTTGGAATCTTCTTTTTCTAAATAAATGTCATTATCTCCTTCGCGCATTATCATATTTTTGATGATAAATACAATAATATACTCCCGCCACTACCGGAGTACGGTTCCTTTTTATATGAGGCATTAATGTGCAAAACTAGAAATAACAACGCTAGCTAGTACTTTTGTTCTGATACACTGTTTAGATATGAAATTAAAAAGATTGAGTCTTCATTATTATAAAGTGTTTCATTGATTTGACTTCGAAAAAATATTTTAACAAATTAAAAAATTAACAATGTTGTTCCTGCCTACCCCGCAAGGGACCTGGCGTGAAGTTATGTATGTAAAAAATAGTTTAAGGTTTTTTTTTGGCTCAAAAATCAAAATAAGGAGACTTGTGGCGGTCTATGTTCGTATAGGATTTAGAGACCTTTTTCAACGCTACCTTAATACAGGCCAATTGTAAGTTTTAATATTTAATCATCTTTCTTTCACTTGCAAGTTTCATTAAAATAAAATCTCCCCTTTTTTTATTCTAGACGCAAACACATTCGCGTCATGGGGCGTGGACTACGTGAAGTTGGACGGATGCTACGCCCTGCCTGTGGACATGGACCGGGGGTACCCTGACTTCGGGCGCCAGCTCAACTTGACCGGAAGACAGATGGTCTACTCTTGCAGTTGGCCAGTTTATCAGATTTATGCGGGAATACAGGTAGCTTATTTTTGCTATAAATGCGTGTTCACAGACAGACATTGAGGTAGTGTCTCGACGATTTTCATATACCTATTAAAACTACCCAGTAGTTCCTTTTTTTTTGAGGCGCGAGAAAATTCTTACCTATTTACGCACACCTGGGTCGCTTCAAGACGAACACACATCGGTCGGGGGCGGCATCGCTGTAAGCAATAGTATGCTTGTTGCAGCAATCCTCCCGCGATCGACTCAGGTAGTGTGGAAAGACTCAAGTGATGACCTAATACCTGGCAGTGACCTAATACCCACTAAAACCCCCTCCTCCCGTTACGTCCCCTGCGCTTCCGTTGGGAAGGAAAGGCTGAGATTTAGAACAGAGTTACACCCAGCCGAAACCCAGTTGTTCCTTATAAGCTTACATAAGCCAGGACCATGGCACAATGTGGAGCAGGCGATTGCCCTTTCCCCCCTTTCTGGCTATAGGAAAATGGAAAGAATACGAGGAATTTTAAAGGGTATTCCAGCAGTAGTAATCTTCTTCTACCAGAGTAAGACCGAGTCTCCAGACACTCACTGTGATAAATTCATAAGTGCATTTCTCGTCGTCGAAAAAAATAACATGGTACAACCGCTTAGTTAGCACTACTACTTTGGCAGGCGTCTTAATTCTATATAAGTTAGGACTTCACCTGTAAATTAGATTTTTAAATCGTGCCCCTTTCTTCCATTGGTTCCATTGAACTATAAATGAGCTCAATATTGAGTAGTGCCACTATATACATATATGAGCAAGTTTGTGTAAATACTCAACTAAAAATAATTGGAAAACGAAAAATATCAATATATTCTCCTTCATAAACATCGGTGTTTTTTTCACTCTCGAAAATATCTATATTCCAAAAAGATATAACGAAAACACAAGGAAATCGTTTTGTCAAAATATATCTAGGGAACTCTAAATATGGAATTTAAAAATTAAATTTATTTTTTATTTATTGGCAAAGCAGCGCAAACTAATTTCTGGACCCCAGCGACCAATATGCTTAACATGGCTCTGCATATAATAACAGGCACGTTAAAGACTCTGCCATCTAGTGACGCGAATATTTAATCTTTTAAACTCTCAATTTGCCTATGTAAAACGAAGATTGGTTTTAAATTCCCTTCGTTGTCATATTCTTATATTGATATAGCGTTCTCTAAGGTTCTGGAACGCTCTTCCCTAATAATCCTGAAAAGAACATCTTTTACACTACGTGGTAGGTACTTTAGTATGAAATATCTTACAGAACAATCATCTTTATATAATTCCAGCCGAACTTCTCATCTATCATCGAACACTGCAACTTGTGGCGTAACTTTGACGACATACAGGACTCGTGGGCGTCCGTCGAGTCTATAATAGACTACTACGGAAACCATCAGGACGTTATTGTGCCCAACGCTGGACCGGGCCATTGGAATGATCCTGATATGGTAATCAAATAATATTACATACACACACATGTATACAGCGTTAATTGGGTAGGTGACACATTCTACAATTAATTCTAAAACAATTGTCATTAAGTAGTATAAAAATACCACATTTTAATCTTACTTTTAAAATAGCATGATAGAAATAATTTTAATTGTTTAAATAATAATTAATACGCTATTTCACTCGTTAAAGATGTCATAACTTGCTCCGTTCATACAAAATCAAGTCGGTTTTAGGCAGTTTTAGCGTTTTGTAAGATGATAAAAATTATCTTAGTTAATTTGGCTGTCAACTACCGTTTTATTTTAACGAAAATAATTGGTATCAATCAATTAGGAAGCATGGCCCTCAGATAGATGTTTGCCTAGTTTGGGTACTAGCGACATACGTATTAATAGATGTGAATGTTCTAATTAAAGCATCTATAAGTGAATAAAGTAGAAGCATCAGCAGTAGCACTCTTTTTTATAATAACATTCTATTTATATTAGTATGTTATACTATTTACAGTTAATCATCGGCAACTTTGGGCTATCGTACGAACAGAGTAAGACGCAATTCGCGATATGGGCAATCCTGGCGGCGCCGCTGCTGATGAGTGTAGACCTGCGCACCATCCGACCAGAATACAAGGCGATATTGCAGAACAGGAAGATATAGAAGTTGATCAGGACCCGCTTGGCATACAGGGCAGACGGATATACAAGGTACTTGATGAAAACAAGTTATTCGTATTTCCCTATAGATATATTTATTAGCACTACATACATACACAACTTCACGCCAAGTCCCTTGCGGGGTAGGCACGAACAACAGAGTGACATTCAGGCTTATTCTTACACACCTCACTTGCTTCTTGACATTCATAGCTCTTGTCATGCACGCTCGTCTGTTCTTAAGGCTCCTGACATCACCTTCTGCTAGTACGCGATCAATTTGATCATGGAAGGTGTGTTGTGGCCTTCCGGGACTTCTGCATCCATCCACTTTTGCATTGTATATCTGTTTAGTCATTCGATCCACATGCCCGAACCACCGGAGAATTCTTTTCCTTACCTTCATCCCGACACTCTCTTATTAGCACTAGTTTACGATAATTTGAAAAGTTGAGATTAGTCAAAATATATTTCTGCTTGTGTAATTTCTAATACAAACGGTGTGTCAGGCCTAGTTTTAATTACACTATATTATGTTTGCAGCACCGAGGCATCGAAATATGGTCCCGTCCGATCTTGCCCATCCAAGGTCAATACTACTCGTATGCGGTAGCTTTCGTCAACCGGCGGACCGACGGCACGCCCTCCGACGTCGCGGTTACTCTTAGGGAACTCGGCCTCAATAACCCCTCTGGCTACAGGGTGGAGGTAAGCTGAGACATATACTCATATACAGCATATAAACCTCCCGTTGATAGCTGCAGTGTGGAGAACTATCTACCCAGCGATTTCTATGCGGACTGAGTGGACAATTGTTTCATAACACTTGTAAAATAAAATCTAAAGACCTTTTTGCATTTGTAGTAATGTAAAGTACCTGAAGATAACACTTTACTTTACCACAGAACAAAAATGAACTTCAAGACTAAAATTATATCTATTATGTACAAAGGGCGGTCTTATCGCTAAAAAGCGTCAACTCCTGAATGAATTGAGACGATTAAGGTGATGGTGGTATACGTGACATATAGTACGAATTACATACTTTTTAATAATAAAAACATAAATGCAGAAACTTAATAAATATATACTTAATATACATACCATATAAATACATATATCTTAGTGAATGTTGTTAGTAGATTTAAGTTTCACTGTATACCTAAAGAGGAAATAAAGAATTATGTTATGTTTATAGATAAATTTAAATATCCAACGACACATTTTTTATCATAGTTTTAAATATCTACATCATTTAATTTAAGTGACTTAGCAGAATTAATTGCCAGGGCTCTTATAGCGACAGGCAAATCATCGGGGCGTTTTAGTTCCACAAAGATCAAATTGCTCATTATCAATATTATTTTTAACTAGATTTTTACTAGTGTAAAACTAGTTACTTTGCAAAACGCAATTGTTCAAGTACCCCCCCCCAAATGTCACAACTGTTTATATAAAATCATGGGTATAAACAGGTTTACACATTTTGAATGACATAAGTTGATGTGCTATGTTGTTTTTCACAGGACCTGTATGAAGATGTGGACTACGGTGTGCTGTCACCACAGACCAAGATCAAAGTGAAAGTGAACCCCTCAGGTAGAAAGTGTCTCACTCGTCTTGTACAGGCATAGCACTTGGCAAAGGACCTAATATCACTCATTCGGTTGTAAGCCATTCCCATAGGATTATCAGGTTTTCAGTAGAACATGGAAGAAGAATACTAGGAAAACTTGCCCAGAAAAGACCCAAAATCGTACATTTTTACTGTTGAGCACAATTCCAAATATTTGATACTAAAGAACACCACAAAAACTTTAATCAAACTTTTTGTAACAATTTAAAGGAGGTATTGCTCTATGAAAACATCTGGAGTATAAATCAAGGATGATGATGACAATGAACCTTAAATAATTATTAGCTTATCAAGTTTGTTTACAATTTTATTATTATTTCAACAAAGTATAAGAGCGAAATCTAAACATTATCAAAGATGAGATACGAAAAATTAAAATGAATTACTGATGTCACTAGTAGGGTAGGGTGGTATACGATTGCGTAGTCGATAATAAAGCGCATATGTCATAATAGAACATCAGGCTGATATATTTCCTATCTAGGGAACCAAGCCCAACCAACAAACAAGGCATTAAAGCAATAGTATTCTTCTTCTATGGTAGTGTTAATAATAAGTGATTGGTTGCTGTAGTAGTAGCACAGTCTTAATCTGGTTGTGGAATTGTAAGTAGAATTATTTTTAAATAGACGTACGTGTACGAGAACGTCGTGAACGTACAGTACAATAAAACTTAAATAGCCTCCGACAGAAGCTACCTCTTAGCTCCATGAGTTTACTCAGATTCAGTTTAAATGTTAACGTGTATTACACTTGACAATGTAGTGCGAAAGAGATGGCATGCGAATCCAAATAGCGGCCGAGCGAGAATGCAACAGTCTTGGCTCTACGTATCTCGTTATAATTTTGTTTTGCGCAATTGTATACTAACTTAAGGTCGCATCTAAGTTTTGCTCGAACTATATGAGAGAATTAAAGAAAGGGTAAAGAAAACATGTTTGGAATGGAAGGTCGAACGGTACATGAAATATCGCTCTTAGGACAGAGTTAATTATTTAAAGCATCAGTATAAGACAATAAACATCACCACTATTCATAACTGTTCAGCGATATATAGAGAGTGATATTAATTTTAGGACAATATTTTTATTTACTCAAATAGATTGGTTTTCCGTACATAAAATAACATAACTGTATAAATTTTGTGTGATATCTGACAGTCTTGCGAAAACTTTTTTAGGAAAATTTACATTTACTTATTTATTTCTTGTGTTGCTATCACGATATGTTGTAGATAGTTTGCGAGCAAAATAGCATTAAATTTCTTTATGAATAAAAGAGATGGATAATAGTGGGTTATTGTACAAGATTTCTGTAAATACGATATCGTAGATGACTTTTGGAACTGTGCTAACGAATTGTCTTAATTTATAATCACATTATAACATTTAATATCGTGATTTTATGAATGAATGATGAACTTTATATAATCTTAATTATGGTTTTTAGTATGGTTAGAGGCTTAAGTATATAGATTACTAATATCAGTAGTTAAGTTGAAATGTGTTTACACATCCCATAAAAGGTATTTGTGTTGCTGGTCTGCCCAACGTAAGTAAACTCATCTCGCCTGGGAAATGTTAATCGACTAATCAGTGCAATAAGTTAGCTTAACTATGTTTAATCGTACTAAATATAACTCTATATTCTTTTTATTTCTACTAACAAATTCATGCCCGTGCTGGTGGCATTTAAATTTTAACTAGGGTCTTGTAATTTAAAATAAAAATAATTGTAGTCCTCTTTCATATTCATAATAATTAAAATTATGTACTATTTTATTAATATTTCTTTCCTTTCTTTTAAATTTGTCTCGTCTGTACTCCTTAATCTTTCAAAACTGACTATAATCATCAATCCTGTCTGCGTCATTATCATACTTTTCTCGGTAACTTTTCTTATTTCGGGTTTTAATTTTCTCTGCAATAATTCGGCTAACTAAAGTTTAAATAAAATACTTTTGTGATACAGGTGTAGTGATTCTTCGAGCAGATACGCAGCCTTCGTTTGCATACAACGCGATACCGACGAGGTCGTCCTACACACCGTTAAACGACGTGTTTCGACTGTCGAAAAATAAGCGCCATCTAGTTAAGCGAGCAGGAACTTTTAAGAACCAAAATCAATGCCATCTATTGAACAACACATAAATATTATTTTTCTTCGAATTAAAATTGATACTCATAAAGTTAAAAATAATTCGATTAGGTTCTTTTCGATGCTAGTTTCTTGGCAGATCAATATCTTTTTATTTTACCATATTATATTGTAAAGTTCATTTGATGAGTGATGACTTAAATGTTATTGAATAGTATAATAGTTAAATTAATATTTTAGAAGAAGAATACAAGGAATGACAATGACTGAGATAAAACGTAATCTAAAATCTCCTAAATCCTAAATGACATGGTGTCACAGATTAGATATTTTTCACATTTTAGTTTTTATTTTTATACCTGCTAGTTAAATACTTAATACTTTATTGGCCCCGAAATAAACAATTACGAATATTCATGATTCAAATACGTTTTGGCACTTTATTACTTCTTATATTTAGGCTTAAATTTCTGATTGTGCTATTCTAAAAAATATTATAGTCAATCTATCATGGCACTGTCATTATATGGCGGGTAATGTAAGATATAGAGTTTATCAGAATTATATTTTGCAGAATTATTTTTATTCCTTGTATTTTGCTTCTATGCCAGTGTCGCGTCTTCCAGTCTAAAGCAAAATTATGTACATAATAAACAATATAGTTTATAAATATATCCCTGTCAAATGCACACTGCATTCAAAGCAGTGGATGTTGGTAGATTTTTATAATTTATTAACAAAATCAAATCAAATCTTTTTAAATAAACTTACCTGACTTCCCAATGCTTTGTTTTCAAACAAAATAAGTACATTATGGCTTGGATATATAATTTATACATGACAACATAGTAGGCTGTATTGTTGGGTAAAATTAGTTTAATAATCTTTTAAATGTGATTTTAATTTGTAAGATGACATTTAGGAAAATGCAATTGTCAATTCATGTTTTTTAAAGTAAGTTTGAGCCCACATGACGGTTATTTAAACACTATTATTCCTTTCTCTTTCTGTCCATTAATTTTAATAAGCAGTTGACCTGCTTTTTTATATAACTGGAATTTTTCTTTTCTACCTTTTCAGTGTAAAAACAAACAATAGTATCTTGAAATTTGTATTAGATGCAGTACTGTTCAATGGACGACATCAATGCTTTAAGACAATAATATTTCAAATTCTAATAATGTATTAGTTATATAATTAAACACAAATATATTATATTTACAAAAATAATATTTTTTGGTTCTAAATGACATGGCAGCATTGTCAATGTAGCGACTTTTTTTGTAGATTAAATACATCTAGTAAATAATTATATTCCTAAAATAAATATCTAGTTCGGATTATGTGCAAAATTTGGTAAATAACGATAATTTCATTAATAATATTAATCGGCTTTCAATCGAATCTAACGATGAAGCTATAATGCCAATATAAATATACGCTTATATTATGAACCTTACAAAAATGTTAGAGCAACAAATACCAGTCATGTGAAAAATTGTGATGTCGTTCGAATTGTGTCAGTGAATAATAATTAATCAACTATCCTGTGAATCGTATGAACCATAGTTACCAGTTATTATCTGTCTTTTTTTCTCTTTCTTACCTTAGCTTATATTTTTATTTATATTTCTAGCTAGCCTAATGTGATCTGAGATATTTCATTTAACAAATAAATGTGGAGAATTGAATTTTTTGCCATTATGTTGTACCTAGGATAAGTGTGTACATTGTAGGTGCCTGTAACTGTAAGTTTTTTTTATAGAAAACGCAATAAACAATTAATTACTTTTACTTGTCATTCTTATATACCCAGTCCTTTTTACTAATGAATTATTTTCAAAGTAAATTTTACTCATTCTTGGGCGTCCTAGTTGCTGGATCACAGAAGAATAATGCCAAGTTATCTTGTTTCTACTTTGTTTGCTATATGTCACTAGTAATATTTATCGATTCGTCGTAATTTTACTAATACCATGGAAGAAGAATACTCTTTTTCCATACATTACATTATGCACGTAATACATTATATCATTGCAAGGTTACTGTCTTACTAAGAGAGCACTACGACACGTGTATAATGCGATTTTTTACCGCATATGCTACTGTTATGACATGCTAATGTTGCAACTGGATAATATTGCTCGTTAAAAATTTGTAGTGCGTGCTTAGTCTTGCGTCTTTCTTAGTTCTAATACTTTGATCCAAATAAAATTAAAGATTAACTTACTAAGATTATATTGCATCTTTGCATCAGAATGACAGCATGAAAGAGATGAAGAAAGAAATGTATCGCCTCTGCAAGAATGAAACCAAAGCTTTAGTGAAAGAGAAGCGTGAAAGAATAAAATTGAAAGAAGAAGAGAAGCTGACGGAGAACTTCGAGCAAATACCAAACTCTTTTGGAGAGAGGTTAAGAAGTCTCGGGATTTTCGTCAGCTTCCAGAATGGAAAGAATTAAATCTAAAGCAGGGGACATTCTTGCTAACCCACAAGAGGTTTTAGCGCGATGGAGTGAATATTTTAGAGAAATGTATGATACTATCCCGGATGCTGGCACCACGACTGAGTCTGTGACTGACTTCGAGGAGTCAGCATCCGAGATCACTTTGGAAGAGATCGAATGGTCGATAAGAAGTCTGAAAAATGGAAAGGCAGCAGGAATCGATAGTGTGTCTGCTGAGATGATCAAATATGGTGGCACCTGCGTCCGGGACGCTTTCCTGTCCTTATGCAACTTGTGCTGGAGGACGGGAAAGGTTCCCAACGACTGGAGGCGCGCTGTCATCGTGCCCTTGCATAAAGGCAAGGGGTCACGTATGGAGTGTGCCAGCTACAGGGCCATCAGTTTGATCAGCACAGCATCTAAAGTGTATGCGAAAATTGTTGAAAGGAGAATGAGAGTGGTATCCGATGGATTACTGTGGGATGCACAAGGAGGCTTCAGAAATGGAAGGGGATGTATGGATCAAGTTTTCTCGCTCCGCAATATCGTGGAGAAGCAGCTGGCTACGGACCGGAAGGTTTTCTGCGGTTTTGTGGATCTAGAGAAAGCATTTGACAGGGTTGTGCGGAAGGACCTCTGGGACATATTGCCCGGATATGGGATTGATGGCCATTTGCTGCGTGCTGTACAGTCCACTTACGAGGACTGTATGGCATGCGTGCGGGTGGACGGCAGCCTGTCGCCCTGGTTTGACGTCAATATTGGCGTCCGGCAGGGCTGCGTGCTGTCGGCTTTGCTGTTTGTCCTATATCTGGACAATTGTCTCCAGAGATTAAGATTGATGGATGTTGGGGTGCGGATGGGTGATCTAGTTGTTAGCAGCTTGCTTTATGCGGATGATGCCGTGCTTTTAGCCGAATCGCCATCAGAACTGCAAACACTAGTCACAATGATGAAAGATGACTGTCAGGCGAGAGGCTTACGTTTGAATGCGAAGAAAACAAAGGTGATGGTGTTTGAAAGAGAAACAACCAGAACGAATGCAAGGATAATGGTCGATGATGTTATGCTGGAACAAGTGAATGAGTTTGTATATCTCGGATGTGCTTTTAGCAGAGATGGAAGGTACACCGCTGATATAGAAAGAAGAGTGAATTTGGGGAATAGTGTGAATGGAGCGTTAGGTAAACTTCTAGGCGCTAAGAACCTCAGCCAGAAGGCCCAGCTTGCCATACACAACGCGGTGCTGGTACCTACGCTCACGTATGGATGCGAGAGTTGGGTATGGAATAGAGAGCACGAAAGTAGAGTAAACGCGGTCGAGATGCGAGCACTGCGCAAAATCTGCGGAGTGACGCTCGCGGACCGCGTTCGTAATACCGAAGTAAGAAAGAGAGTTGGTCTGAAAGAGAGTGTCGGGGTGAAGGTAAGGAAAGGAATGCTCTGGTGGTTCGGGCATGTGGAAAGAATGTATGATGAAAGAATGACCAAACAGATATACAATGCAAAAGTGGATGATGCAGAAGTCGGGAAGGCCACGACACCTTCCATGATCAAATTGATCGTTACTAGCAGAAGTGATGTCAGGAGCCTTAAAAACAGACGAGCGTCATGACAAAACTATGAATTCAAAGAAGCAAGTAGGTGTGTAAGAATAAGCCTAAATGGCTCTGTTGTTCTGCTACCCGCAAGGACTGGCGTGAAGTTATGTTTATGTATGTTATAGTTTCAGTATACGGCATCAAAAAGAGTCTAGTAGTCTTTTTTATTTTTTTATTTATTTACTTCCCATAAAAAGAAAAAATACAATGAATAGAGTACAAAAATTTGAGAAACTGTAAGATGGTAAAGCAGGAGCCCAAACTTGGTAAACCCTGTATGATGGTACCCTGGCCCTCGCCTACCCATTAAGCACTATTTCTATGATAACCGTCACCAAAGAGCACTACAATCAACGAAAATCACATGTTTCAAATCGAAACTTTCTTCAATCATTTAAAGTCACATAAGGTATTTTTACAAATAAATAAATTCAAGACATGATGATGAAGTATAAGTCGCATATTCCATTCTGATAAATATTACATTTACTTTTTTTTAAACTGAACTACTTAACTTTTTTTTTTAATATGCTTATATCTATGTCTAGGTCTGTATCTTTGTATCGACTATAACTTCATCTACGCAAAAAAGCAAAAACGAATATGCGAATATCACCCATCACCACGCCTTACTTCGGTGCCACAAGAAGATACTATTAATTTAATACACTTATTAGAAACACTGAAAATTTAAGAGGTAATTTTGGGACTATGTTAATTTAAATCAGGTATTAATATTTTTGTATCCCACATCGCTGCTTAGCCGTGTGTCTCGGCCTGTAAATTTAAAACCTGAAACTGTAGTCCCAGTGTTTTCCTCTTCAATAATACTTCTGAAAGAATACAATATAAATTAACAATATTTTTTTTAAGTTGTGAAACTTGCGAACTGGCAGACAGCCTAGCTAGAAAGTGGACACCTTCGCCTATAAGGGCTATATATCATTAGACAAAATGGCGGCGAGGTAAGCAGCGCTACCATAATTGCCCTTGGCGTCCGTGAGACGCCAAAACTAGCCGCCTAAGCGGATACCAGACATTTCTGTATCGATTGCTATTGTTACGAGTCCCGAGACTCGAATTAAAATGCCGTTAGAATTACTATACAGTTTATTAGAACTATACAAACACGTATAACACAGGTACAAATATAACCGAGCACAACAGGTCCAAACGTAATTTAGAAGGTCGTAATTCTATAAAAAACGCGAAAAGTCGTCACTAAATAGATTACTGAATGTACACATGTCTTAATCGCTCGTGATTATCGCTCGACTGCCTCGTCTCTCAATCAAGGCATTGCTTTATACTGCACAGATGAAATATCTCTGCCCGGCCGCGTGGACCCAATTTCCTAGAATCAGTTTGTACTTTAAATCCGACACATCTGGCTAATTACTGCCATAAAAGAATACAATACACAATGGGTTGTTTTCTAATCACAAAATAAACAAAAGAATTCCAAATGCTGAAAGGTAATAAAATGTGTTTTCACCGGTATTTTAATAAAATAGTAAGATTTATTAGAAACGACGTGCGATTGAGAGCAGCTGGCGCAAATGGCGTTCGAACTGCACCGGGCGCAGCGGGTTTTGGTCGTGAGGACCATTCGAGGATACCGTACAGTGTCGTGGACGGCGTCGACACTTTTGGCAGGCGATCCGCCCTAGCCTCTCCAGGCGACTACTGGCAAAAGTGCGGCGCTCCCGACAGGATGTCGCGCTCGCGGCTTGGTCTTATGCCAGGTCAAAATCGAGGCGATCAGGAAGCGGGAAACCGCCTCCATGCTCGCCATCTGGTCTCAAAAGCTGGAAAACTGCTGCCGGCGGCTACACGGTGGAGGCAATCAGGCCGAAGCTGATAGAATGGGTCACCTACGAAAGCGGAACCCAGACCTTCAGGATGACACAGATACGTACCGGACACGGGTGTTTCGATAAGTACCTGTGTCACATTGTGGGCGGCTTGCCTTCCCCGGAATGCCGCCAGTGCGGCGCACCTGACACGGCATTTCGCACGCTAGTCAAGTGCGCGGCATGGGCGCCGCAGCGTTTCGAACTCGAGACACCGTAGGAGCGATCAACTCGCTCTGCAGTCTGGTGAAAGCCATGCTACATAGCAGCGATACCTGGGGGGCAGCGCTTACTTTTTATGAGACAGTAATGCCACTCAAAGAGGCCGAGATAGGGACAGGAGTATTGCTGCGCGTACTAATGCGACTCTACGAGGTCGCCGGCTTCAGCTGGCACCCGGAGACGCAGGTTTGCGCATGAGTTCCCACCCTGAATAATACCGCTTCGGGGGGCGTTTAGCTATCAAGGGAGCAAATGAATCATCACCCCCGTCGTCGAAGCGGGTGTGTTCTGATACCGGGACACATTCAGGCACTTTTTGCGCCAGGATCGGACTGGCCGTAACTACGTTCTAAGTCTCTGCCTTTCCTACACAAAAGCGCGAGGCACATGGGAGGAGGGTGGTTTTAGTGGGTATTGGTAGCAACCAATCGTATCGTAATCGTGGCAACGTATTGATGCGAACCAGTCCTTTTGCAGGTGTTTTATTATAACGACGGACTGAGCGCTTTATGTCACGATTTTCTGCTCTACGGTTTGATTTTATTGTATTTGGTTGTACTTTGAGAATTGTGAATTACTTCTACCTTTGTGATAATTCCAACGACATTTTAATTTAAACCCCAAAATTCGTAACAGTATTCTACTTTGTTATTAAACGTCTTTGCCCCTATGTTTTTCAGGTCTTATGCTTAGATTATTCTAAGGTCTTATGTAGTCTTATTAAATAATGAACTATCTTACGTTATCTTTGTTATATACCCGCTTATAATTATGAAGTATGTATATTATGTTTTGTATTTTTCTTTAGGTAATAACTTGACTATATTTTACGTTAGCATGTTTTCCGGTTTTGCTCTGTTGCAGTGTATGTGTACATAGCAATCTTAAAGAAAAATATAATCAAAACTAACCTCCGATATTTGATTAGGTGTAACTCATCAAATATTTTATTCTTCTCATTCAAGTAAATTTCATCAGAAATTGATATCATATTCTCGTTATCATTTATATCCATTATATCACCTCCAGTTTTTACAATCACTATAGACATTGTTGCCGTGAACAGTATTAAACCCTGAAAAAAAACATTCCACATTCGTAATTTACTTTGGAAATATGCGAGTTTTTACATTATAATCTATAATACTAAGGTGACAAACTATTTTTTGTTCAAAAAGAGTACACTTTTCAAGTATTTAATAAGTGAAAAAAGAAGAAAACAGGATAAAAACTTTATCTTCTTTTAAAAACAGACTTTTCGTCGGAGTGGACTTTTTTTCTATATGAGAATGTTCGTCTAATAATGTAGCCACATCGGAACAACTTTCATTTTGTATATTAAATTTAACTGTTAAGACGGCAGAAAAGGTTTTTACAGAAAGTAGCGACTTCTCACTGCTCCAATAATCATTCCCTAGTGAAAATACTCTTTTACCAGCAGCATTAGTGCTTGGACAACATAAGGAAATTTCTATTATAATTTTAAATATTTGATTAATATACAAATGAGTACTTTCAGTGTACAGGATTTGAAAAGCGTACGGATTGCGATAAAAGAGTACAAAACTCAGTAAATGAGTACAGTTGGTCACCTTAATAATACGCGTATTTATATAAGATTGGCAGGGCGACCGGTTATGATACTAACTATGCGACTATACTAAACGATGTAACCGCTTTCCATCAGGGCTATCTGCCTGTCTGCTGAACTCCTGCAAAAAAAGACACGTATCATTTTATCATAACGAGTCTTAGATGAAATAGTCCTGTGTTATAAGATCCTAAGTCTCTATAATAAATAAAATAGACTTACCACAAAAATCTTCATGCTTCGAATTTAATATGCAATTAATTAATGTGAATTACGAACATGCCCTCGCTATATCCGGTCAAGAAGTGAAGACTGTAGTAAACAATGCACAATCGGATGATATCCTTACAAAGTGCCAAGTACATTTAGCAACGTATATTAACATCAATATGTAGATTTTATTACGTACACATTTGAGTGTCTATGTCTAGACAAACCTAGACCTACCTAGGCAGGTACATACGTGAGATTCTGATTTATATATACACAATATAATATCTATTGAATTTGGAATATGGAAGAGTGGGAGCTTCTGATACAAGTTAAAATGTAGTCCCGTTTTCACCTCCTTAAGGCTTGAATTTCCAAAAACGCTGATACACGTGTATATTTATTTCTAACCATAATCAGGTACATATAGTATAAAATTTAGTCTTTTCTTTTATATATCGTCTGTATCGTTGATATCGGTTGTTACCGGAAAGAAAATCGGGTTAACAAACTTTCGGTGTAGGCTCTAATTCCTTGGAATCGACTCAGATTATTGACATGGTGACAATAGGACCAATTTGGGAGATTTAGATTTAAAAAAATGAAAATACCCAATTGTCGGAGAAATCGAATATCTCACATACAAAAAACAGTCAAATTGAGAACCTCCTCCTTTTTGGAAGTCAGTAATAAATCCTTTCTAAGTACCCACCTACAATAGAAAAATCCTCATGCAAATTTTCACGGTTCCAGTCCCAGTAGTTGGGCTGTACGTTGATATATCACTCAGTCCATTCAGTCAGTGAGATCAAGTAATTAATAATATTAATATATAGATAACATATTTATTAAGTTTTTATCTTTAATTTTGTAATTAAGTAAACTTTTAGTGATCTACTTTGATACCAACTGGACCTTCTAATCTAATGTCATATTGCAACAGTAACAATATAATATTGATAAAGATATTCTCGACCGTACTCTTCAGTTAATTTAAATCATCATAATTTTAGGGCAATAACCCTTTATTGTACCCTATACAATGAATATACATAAACTCTCGACTCAAAGACTCTTTATTTAAGATAAAATATAACCTGTTTAAGTCCTTTGCAATAATTAATAAGACTATATTCATATTTTTGGATAAGCGATCACAGATGCAAGTGCTGATCGGATCGACCAAAATAAAAGTAGCGAAACGCAATTATGAAAAAACCAAGTCGATCGTTTCGATTGTTCTGTAATCTCGATAATTTGCACTTGTAGTCAGTGGTTTCGAGTCCAACTTGGCGCTGTAATTAAGTCTCGCGCCAAAAATTCGAACCATCATGCAACTTATGAATATGTCACGACGTCTCAAAGTCTCATCCGCCAGCCGGCCATCGAGTCCGATAACAATCGGAAAACATGTCTATTAGTCGGAAGTGATTCGATTCTGACTCGATTTAAAACAAATTCCTATTTTTTTGGACAGTCTGTCTCCAGAATCAAGACAGAAAACAATCAAATCAATACACTTCTTACTTCAAACTCAGGTAAATGGTGAACATGTTTCTGAAATCTGGAATAGAACAGCAAAACGTGTATCCTTCAGCTGGATTATCAGGATGCCAAGTTAGCCAAAGGAAATCCCTGTTTCCTCTACAGAAGTCTTCACAAAAGAACAAATTGTGAGCTTCTGATCGAGTATAATACGGGTTATTTAATCCAACAAAGGCTATTCCTCGTTGTGTAGAAGGCTCATAAACTATTTTATAAAATACTGAGGCACTGGAATCACAGAATTATCATTTATATCTGTCGTCAGGTATATATCCACCCTTCGTCCGTATTGATTAAACAATTGCGTTACTCCATAAGTTCCAGTATATATTATAGTATCATACCCGCTGCTATGGATGTGATTTCGAAGGTCTACTTCTAGAGTATTCCAATTACCTCCATTAAATCCCGTCCATTGTGGTGCACAATTCACATAATGAAATGTAGCCCTTTCTCCAAATGCAAATACGAAATCTGTTTTAGCTGCAAGATGTCCTCTTGAAAGTAATTGAGTATCAGTTATGTAGTTATCAATTTGAGACCCAACCAATTGAGCAACAGCTGCTCTCTGGCCTTTAGGAGAAAACAAGGAATCAACGCGAATAATACCATATACGTCATTGGATATAAAAAACGGTCTCACTACTCTGGTCTGATACATTGCATTATAGGGTTTCTGAGTATATTTAGAATATATAGCATTCAAGTGAGCTTCATTAAAGCAGGATTCATAAACTGGATAGAACTGACTTTGAATCGTATAACCGACTTCATAGATAGGATTGTTTTGGTAACAAGTACGGTTGGTTTTCGTGCTCAAATAATTGGGAGAGGAAATGCAACTAAAAAGGGAGAACCTTGCGGGGCCGTCAAGCCAATTGTTGTTACTGAATGTGTCCCCACTTTCACACATAATAGTTGCTGTGATATGCACCTGTGTTGCACTGGGATGTGTTATCATTTCTGCTCCTTCACAACTAAGAGTAATTTCATCCCCATAATTTAATTCAACGTTACCATATTTATCATTTGGCTCCAAGAGCCTCCCATCTTTGATTATAACTGGTAATGGTTCCCCAAAATGTGTTCGAGAATTCAGCCTACATTTTTGTCCTTGTTGTATATTTAAAGCACATAAAATCAACATAAAAATCCGTTGAAACATATTTTTTATAATTTTAAGGTATGATTTTATTACATCAATAGATTACACTTGAATAAATTTTTCAAAACTATGCGGTGACTTTGTCATTAATTTTTTTATATAAAGTGATGATATACTGTGCGTTCCATTAGTAGCTCACAACGACCACGTTCACGACCGCGATTTTTCCCATTCCACTTGCTCACCGGCATTACAATCGTAAACCCAAGTTGAATGATTATTCGACACACTTCTTAACATGGGTCGTTGTGAGGGTAGTGTAATCGAAAATAATAACTTTATTAGTGACGTTTTCGCCACGACAGACAGACATGACGATTTCAGAACCTCTATAGGTATTGCTTTTACCAAAATAACTACGGATTGAGGACCATAGGCTGCACGAAGGGCAAAACTCACGGCCCGTGTGTGAACCGCTTTCTTACATTTGTATTACTTTGACAAGTATTTTTTTTTTTAATTTTAATGTATGATTTTAAGAATTACATAAATTGATTACTTTGAATAAATTTTTCAAAATTATGTGGTAACTTTGTCAGTCCTTTTTGACAAGTATGACGTTTTCGTCACGACCACAACGACTGCGGTCGCCTTGTGGAACGGTTCGGAGCATTTTGGGCGTTGTGAGTTACTAATGGAACGCGCTGATAAATGAGACAATGACATAAAAATTATGTGAAAAAATCCTTTAAGGTACACTAAGCCGGTATTAGACGTTTCATTTCTGTCTTTCAATTTGTATGAATCAACCAAAGTGATCCATATAAACATAGACTTAAATCATTCGTGTATATATATATATATATATATATATAAAAAAAAAAAAAAAAAAAAAAAAAAAAAAATATATATATATAATACCTACTTGAAATTTGGTATGGACATTCCTTTCGCCAAGTAGAGGTCAGCAGTATGATCGCCAGTAGTAGCAGTATTGTTGCGGACACACAAAGCTGGTGGGTATCAGCTAGTACTTATATATAATTCTTCTGTATACTCAACACCTCCTAAACAGCTGGAACGATTTTAATGAAATTCTTGTGTTTATTGGAGTAAATGTCGGGGTGGTTTAGAATTTCAGAATTACAATTGAAGCCGATATGTGGCGCTGGAATAGGGTTCAGGATTTTGATGACATTGTTGTGAGTGTTTGAGTGAAATGCTGGATGTTTTAGATTCTGAACTAGTCTGGTCCAGATTTTATTTATTTTCAAGGCAGGACAAATTCTGACAGGTTGGCTAGTACTAAAATAAACTTTCATTGGGGACATATTAGTTCGCGACGCTAGGCAAAGTAGCAAGATTATTTTGTCAAATTGAACGCCATTCAAATGTTAAATTGGATTGGGGGGATTTCCCTGTCAGCTTAATTCAGTTAAGAAACAATACACAATATAAGCATTTTTTAGTTTTTTTTTTATTTAAAGTCAATTACCAGAAGAGTATCTCCATCAAAGTCAGTATTACACAGATTTTATTTACTGCACTGATGAGGTAACACGCATTTGCTGACGTGAGCATCGTACCGGTATCCCTCTTTGCATTTGCACCCGTTGAATTCGCATTCCAATGTGCATGGCCTCGGGACGCAGCGCTGGCCGCAGTACCCGCCACAACCACCCGGCTCGGCGTTTGGATCGTTTCTGCAAATCGCTTTAAAGAAAATGACATTTAAATAAACTTGGCTTTTGTTGATTTTGGCACCAACGTTTTTAGCTAGCCATGCACGCACAGATCTGGACACTTCCGTGCGTGCGTGGCACAGCTCCCAACTGTGCGTGTGTGCGTAGCGACGGATGTACCCGCCAGATTTGACGTCAATTTTTCTTTCTCAATTAAGCGTTTCACTTTACTTAGTAGGTATTCAAAGGCTGATATATCCATTCTTAAAAAATTGAACAATGCAGCAGGCTCATGGATTGACTAATCTCTCAGTAGATGCATATGGCTATGTCGCAGCCGTTTTTCTAGCCATTGGTTTACCCAAACTCTTTCTTCGTTTTCTTTCTTCGAGACAAATAAAACCACCACCACATATGATTGCTAATTTATGCTTTGAAATAGACATTTTTACCGTATTTGCTGGAATTTCGATCTGAACTGCTGCCCGTACTCGTGTGTGGCGAATCACGGATCTGCCTGTCAGACAGATCCGGCGGGCACATTTGTGCGTGTATGGCTAGCTTTTGACATTGATATTGCCAATGTCGCAGTAAATATTGTTATGAGTTGCAGGACTCGAATTAAAATGTCGTTGAAATGATTATAGAATTTGTTAGAACTATACAAACACGTATAAAACAGGTACAAATATAACTGTACATAACCGACCCAAACGTAATGCACGATTCAATCACACGCGCAAAGTCCGTCACTGACGTTTTGCTTCGCCTGTGGCTATCGCTAGACTGCCTCATCCCTCCATTGGGGCATTGCTTTATACTGTACAAATGCAATATGTTTGCTCGACCGCGTGGACTGAATTTCCTAGAATCACACCTGGCTAATGAATACCATATTACAATACATATAGATTACAATACACAATGGGCTGTTTTTCTAATCACACATTTTAGTCGTACAAATAACACTATATTTTTTGTGATGTTCAACCTTGGTTTTATTTTGCCAAACATGATAGTCTAAGAAACACTGAAGATCGATCTTCACCCATCTGATGACCAGATGAGACATATTTTTTAACAAATTATATTGATTTATAAACACCCCTATGACAGCTTACCAATCGAAAAGTGTTCATAGCTAATTCTGAAGTCTGAAATCATGGCAATAATATTCCATCAACGGTTTTTGCAAGCAAGCCTATATGGTTATTTATACTTATATAATATATAAATACTTACCGACAGATTCTTCAATTGCAATACAGAGAATTAAAGTTAAAAATAATAATTTTGAATTAAACATCTTGAATTGAAGTGCGACTTATTCAATTAATATCAAAGTATTTAATAATATGATTTCGCAGTGTTCTCTTTTATATGTCTTTTTATTGGCTCATTTATCTTTTCTCATTAAAATTTATCTTCATTACTTTACTGTAAGAAGGTTTCCTTATTTTTAATGCACTGCTGGACTTTCCCATGCGGCTATACTTGCTAAAATTATCAAAGGAGATAAGTACCTACAAATGAGATTTCCTCAAGTATAGCTTTCTCTGAGCGCAGTTCTATTTTTTAAGGTTTCGTAGCCAACAAATATAAACGTTGTCCTGCCCTGAATAAATAAAATACCAGAACCCGATTGCAGCGCTACCTACCCGTTTAATTGTGAATCAAACCATCCAGGGACCCACTCAAAAATCTATATACATATATAAAACAAAGTCGTGTTAGTTAACCATTTATAAACTCAAGAACAGGTGGACCAATTTTTATGATTTTTGTGTTTTTAGAATTGTCTTCGCCCGGAATTAATCGGAATTAATTAATAAATAAAAAATTATCATTATCAAACATCAGTCTAGCCCGTCATTTGTTATGATTTTTCCCGGTCGATTTCGGCAATGATGACTGCATTTAAACTCATTTGTCTGATTTATACCCACTAAAACCCTTGTCCGATCCTCGAGCGTCACTTGTCCGGGCTGTGGGTCGCCTGCGCATTCAACTCCAGTCCGATCGGAAAGACTATGGCACCCTAAAAAGAGATCGGAAAACATGTCTTAACCCCAAAATCCCTACCTAAAGCAGCCGCTTCCGTACATTCGTATTACAAATTTGACAAACATCAAAATAAAGTGGAACTTTATACAATAAACTTCTTTTGCTTGTTTTTTTTTCAATAGTGCATTTTACTAAATGCATATATCCATTTACTTTTGTTTTATATAAACTTTGTTATTGTTGTTCTAAATTAACGTTTGTGCTTTCTTCTTTTTAAAGTTTTTTTGAATTTTTCAGGACAATCGGACGACAACGAACAACGAAAGGCTTCAGGGAGTAAGCCTTCGGGTCTGTAGATGTTAGTTCTATTCCCCGTTTACGATATCTTGACGAGCAGGGTTACTTAATTCTAAAATTAACATCACTTAATATCATGTCATAAAATTGGCTATATATATAGAGATAACGATTGGCTCGATTGGCTAACGAAATGTGTTCTTAATTTTTCTTGGAAATTTCAAGTAATTATCCCAATTTTAGACGCGTTTGACTCTTACTTTAGGTGTTAATATTTTTGTTTGCTGGTAACACTGCGCGTCATGTCATCGTGAACGGGGCATCTCTTTGAATTTAATTTGCCACGTCTCATTTAAAGCGCATGTGTGAAATCTAAAAAACTATACCCACTTAAATATTATTACTTGTTTTTTGCTATCGCACTTCGTCAGCACAGTCCGATATATTATATGATTGATAACTATATAGACACAATGTAAGCCAATGCCCTCGATGTGTATTTTGTATAGCCAAAAAACTTACTTACATACTGAGATTGAATAAATACATAAGTAATTCATCACAAAAACACCTTGGTCCTTGAACTCGATATTATAGAAGTGGCCGCGTTCCACATGAGGCTCATAACGAACATGCTCACGACTACCATTTTGCCGTTCCACTTGCTTGCGAGCTTTTTAACCATTAACTCAAGTGGAACGGATCAGGGAGCGTTGATATCATTAACAACGAGATACACAAATATCATTGGTTGATGTATGATTGATTTGAAAATCGCGACGTTGTCAACGTAGTGATCGAGAAAATTAATGCCCAGTTCGACCCACCACTTGACACTGGTAGTTGGAAGCGCTGCGTGATCGAAAATTATGACGGCAGTCGGCAATAGTGACATTTTTCCACGATCATAACGACCGTAGTCGCTATGTGGAAGGGCTGAATAAGCATTTTGGGCGTGGTGAGCCCCAACTGCAACGTAGCCATCATGATACGTACATGTTAAGTAGTAAGTTAATAAACGGAACTGGCGAATTAAGTCCTTATTAACGTAAAAAATGTGACGGAAAAAATGTGACACAACCGAAAAATGTAATGGTAAAAAAAAATCCAACGCCGATAAAGAAGTTTCACTTCAATAAGTTAAGTTTTCTTTTATTGTATTCGATTATTTCTATATAGTGTATATGTTACATTATTTTGGTAAATTTATAATAATATGTGTTACTTTTATTTTAGATAACTTCTGAACATTCATAATGTTTAATTTTTAAATAATTTTATAGTGTTAATACAATATATTTATAACCACACTATAAAAAAATATTGCAAATATATTTTATTGAGCTTTGGTGGTGGTGGCATTTTTCGAGTTTACCTAGGGCGGCAGAAAACCAAGGACCGGCCCTGCTACTGTCGAACGAATCTTCATAGCTACACGCTGTCCAAATATTTGTTAACCAATATAACAAAATCGTGCTAAAACTGCAAACGTGATCTTAATAACTACTGAATAAACAGTAGTCATACCTATATTTTTCTTATTAGTTAAGAGAGCATACGTATCATCGCATGAGTTCTTGATAAAGTACTTTTTGAATAAATAAATTGCTCCATATGATATAAATAATAACAGCCCATAAAAGTCCCACTGCTGGGCTCGAGCCTCCCACTATTGGGGAACGGACAGTATATCCGCCACGCTTGTCTAAAGCGGCTTGGCAGGTTTGACACATTGGTTATCTCTATGCGCAGATTTCATCAAGATGTTTTCCTTCATCGTTGTTAGCACGTGGTGATTGTAACAATATCCACATTAGGTCAGAAAACTGCCTAAGTGGTGCATGCCTTCCGGCCAGGATTCGAACCCGCGCCCTTTGATTTCGGAGGCGTGCGCTAACCATTACAATACCATAACTCGACTCCAAACCGCTCCATGTTGCTCCCATTTTGAGGTTTAAAAACATCACTTACACATAAAATAATGTATGTAATTTATTATTATTCACACTATATATACACACACATCAGCGTCAGCCACCTGTTTCTGACACATGCTGACCTGCACCTATTTGGTCCCATTGCGAGACCTTTTGGTATATATCATAGCACAATTCATTTCCATGTCTCGTTGTGTGATGACCAAATAAACGGTTTTTCTTTCTTTAAAAGTATATATACACACATTTGTGTATAATGTACCTACATATACACTTTTAATTATCCTAAAGTCACATTTATATTCATGTATTATACAGTTATGTATATCAAATACATATACCGATTAGCATAATATTCTGAAGATATCATTACAGTTCATCCATCTGCGAAAATGTTACAGGCATAGTATAGGCTCTTTCACGCAGATGTGACGTTAGGTTTAATAGTTATTTGAGATGCGAGATTGCTAATGATGTTAAACATTAACAGATACAGTATGTGTAATGTATATTTGATAACGGCGTTATATTTAACACGTTTAATAAGATCTTTAACATTGTTGCGACCACACCATGAAAAAAGTTTTAGGTACTTCGCGCCAAAATATTAATCCCAAAAATAATGACGATTAAATTAAATCAATCAATCAATATCTTTATTTGCAAGAATGTAGTTTATACAGGTGTTATACTCGTACAATTGTAGATACACAGTACATTCTACCACATAGTGGTGTACAAAATTAATGACATTTAAAATTAAATTAACATAAGTATTCTAATTTTAAAACAGTCAATTTTCGATAATATTATGGAGGTTAGAGGTAAGGAGAACCATCTCAGTATATTAAAAAGTGTCCACTGAAGGGCAGCAAATTATGATGGCGCCATAATAGCAAGTGGAAAGTATTCAAAAATAGCGCCACAAATATTTAGAGTAGGATACTAGATTAAAGAAGGAAAGAAAGACTTCCTCTTTGTCACCGCGCATGCGTTTTTAACCCAGCACATTTGAATTCGTTTATAACTGCTAAATTCATATCATTTCCTTTTCCTACACTAGCGCTATGCTGCTTTCCACTACCAACGTTATTTCTTAATCACTTCCACGATTTCCTGACTTCCTTATACATCATAATATTATGATCTTAACTGACTCATTATCTCCTCAATACAATACTTCCTTATATCAGCTATATACAACATACCTACACACACACACACACACACACACCACACACCACCACCACCACACACCACACCACACACACACACACACACACACACCACACACACAACTTTGCTCTTGAAGGGCTCACTCTAACATAGATTACTTAGAATAGTTATACTAGTATATTTTCTTCTTTCTCTTAAATAGCGAACGGGTTGATCCTGGTGACCTGTGCCACAGGTTTCTTTTTAACCTAATCCGGCACCAGCCTCTTAGTTAATGTTGTTGTGGACACTTTTTCAACTGATCCCCCATACTGGATGTCCTCCTTACACCTCTAGCCTCCATAGATAATATATAAGCAATTAATGTCAAGAGAAAGAATTACAATAAATGACTAAGATTTCTTAGATAAGAATTTCTTTAACGAAAAATGTGTACCTATAGATATATGTAATATTAAATTAATATCAAAGAACATGACTGTAACGTGCTCTAATATGCAGAAGATGCTAACCACAAATTTTTAATAATCACGTACTAATCGATATATAGAGTGAGGTTCGAAGTAGAAATGAACGCATTCCAATCCATATTTCATAATTAGAGTTATTTTAATCGACTACGTGAATATTTGCTTCATTCATGAGTAAAGCCTGATTTTCATTTGCAATTGTTAAACACATTGCTTTAACAAGGACACAATAAAATATATAATAATACTGATTTTAGACGGATCAACAAAATTGAATCAACGTGGTTGAAAAGCACAGAGTTCTTTCAGTGAAAAGGACACGACGGTATTGAATGTTTTAAGTTTACGATTATATGCATCACTTTGGTTGATTCATACAAATCGAACAAGAGAAATGATCAGTGTAATATCGGCTGGTATTTTATGTTTTAAGTGATATCGTCCAATTAACGAGCGAGCAACGAAGGCAACAGTCGTGATAGCGTAATGCTAGCCATTACGCTATCACACACGCGTCCTAAACTCAAAGGACGCAGATTCAGTCCTGGCCGGAACGCATGCACCACTTAGGCAGTTTTCTGACCTAATGTACCTACATGTTGTTGCGATTACCACGTGCTAAGAACAATGAAGGAGACTATACAAACTTTTTACTGTTTATTAATAATGTTATAAAATATATTTCAATTATTATTTTCCTCCAAATAACAAAACAACATGATTTTTTATTAATTCTGTGATATGTCTTATTAATCTATTGCAAATCCCAAAAACAGTGTAGTTCTCTCTATAAATATTATAAACGAGAAAGTTTGTAAGAATGGGTAGATGTATGGATGTATGTTTGTTACTCTTTCATGCAGAAACTACTGAATGGGTTTTGATGAAACTTTACAATAATATAGCTTACATATCAGAAAAACATATAGGCTGTGATTTATGATTTAGATATAGTGTGAATTATCGAAAATATAGCGATTTTCTATCAACACGCGGGTAAAACTGCGTGCGCAGCTAGTATGATATAATTTTAGTGTTGTGACCAAAGGTTTCTTGCAATTAATTAAGTCAATTCGATTTAGGAAAAATATATATTATACTGGTGAAATCATAAATCTATACTAATATTATAAAGCTGAAGAGTTTGTTTGACCGCGTTAATCTCAAGAACTGCTGGTTCGAAAAATTCTTTCAGTGTTGGATAGTTCATTTATCGAGGAAGGCTATATATAGGCTATATATCATCACACTAAGACCAAAAAGATCGGAGCACCAATGAATAATGTTTCAAAATCGGGGTGTTTTGAAAACAATTTTCACGCGGACGACGTCGTGGACACAGCTAGTAATTCAGTAGATTAATTAAGTATGCGTCGTGATAAATGCAAGCGGTACCCGAAAGGTGAATGAGACAAGACTTTCGCGCTCATAAAAATGAATAATTAACAAAAATTATGTGACATACAAAGTAATTAACGTAAAATAATCGATTTCTCGTGTTAATCGGTTAATTTAATTAACGATTTGATGGTTTCAATCCCTAAATATGTAATGAGAGCTGTCAAATCGGGCTTTTTATGTTGTGATTATTATAAATTCACATGAATAATAATCTGTGGTAGTTTGAAATTAGTTGCGAATAACAAGAGCGTTTATTTAATCTTGGCATTGTTAAAGAACTGTATATTTAGGTCACGGAACACGCAAATTATTGGGATGTGACGACATAACTATTTTAATTCATAAGAAGTTTCTAACGTGTAAAGTTGTTTTAATGTCTGTCAAACTATAGCATTTCCTACGGCTTTGCTTTGTACCAAGAACGTTTGGATACATGACAGATTTAACATACAATAAATGCTAACATTATTTACGTAATGAATAATATATATTGAATAATGTTATCAATATTCGTTTCTGAAGTCAAAAAAGTGTCCTCCCCTCTAACTTTTATTTATGTGAAAAATTATGACATAAGCCTAGAAAATAATGTCAATGAAAATTCGATTTAAAGAAGAACGTTCATTACTTTTTGACATTTTCGCGTATTTTCATATAACGGCGAATATAAGGTGTGGCACGCACTTGACCAATTTCTGTTCTGATTGGTGCTCCAGTCCAAAGGTGTGAGCAGTACTCCATATGCGGCGTTACCTGGGCTTTGTAAAGTACAAGGCCTTGCTGCGGTGTGATTTACTGCTTGGACCGGTTTAGCACTCCCAGCTTCTTGGAGGCAAGTTGCCTTGCCTTCAAGATGGCCCTTGAACTGCACATCGTTCGCGATGTCAAAACCGAGGACCCCAATACACTTGGAGGTGGTAAGGGGAGTACCTCGACACTGAACATATATATACAGTGTAAATCCCTTGTAACGTTACTCAATTTAACGACAAATTCCTTTAAGCGTCGAATCACTTTGCTTTGCTTGGTTTAGCTTGTCTTACATACAATGATACACTCTATATAGCATTAGACCTACTCGCCATAACGACAACAATAAAGTTATAAAAAGTACCTTTTAAGTTGCCAAAATTAGTAAAAGCTACGCAACTGTGTAGTTAATTTATTCCGGAATAAATTCTACTGTCGGTATCATGCATACCGAGATTTCTAATAAATTCCGAAATACCGAAATGTCTAAATACTTTGTTTATCACAAAGATGCTTCAATATTGTAAGATATGAATAAAATAACTAAAAAATACATCAAAATTACTGGTGCAGTAAAAGATGTCAGACAAAAACAATTACTTTCTCTCCATTTAACGACAACTCTTTATAAAGACACAAAATGCACAGCCATTCGCTGTCGTTATATAGAGTTTACGTAAGCAGTTTATAAATGGAATAATGAAAAATTTGAAATTTATTTGAATGGAATACAAAAGTATGCAGACATGTAATTCAAAGAAACAGTTATTAAAATCAGGGAATATCTGGTGAAAAAACATAAAAAATAAAGTTTAGAAACCAGTAAACAACTTTCAATGAATTAAAAAAACTGCAAGAATGTGATTACTATAATTCATATATAATTTAGGATGATTACAATTAAAGTCATTCCTATTACGGAGTGCGGGAGCGGCAGACGTGCTAATGTGTTCGTGTCGTTGTGTAAATTTGTGGTTATCTTTTGTTTTCGTAAACAATAATACATCCATGTTTTGTTTGTGATAGTTTCACGATTGTGAATGGACTATGGCACGAATAACGGTGAGTGGTTCAATTCGTTATGTTTATAGCATAATTTCGTTCACACAGAGCTACCATTCGTTTTCATACACAAGGACCAGCATTTAACGTGCATAAATTACCACTAATCGACCAAATACTTGAGTTGAATGAAGAGATAATACCAACTCCCAAAGCATACCATCGGGCTTACAAGTGCAGGCCTGGTACTATATCAGTAAGCATTATGATAGCTTCACTTATTATCTTACAGAAGTACATATTTTGATAATTATAACAAGTCCTGCCTATCTTATATATGTCTCATTTATGACCGGGATTAACTCCGATACTAAACTAAATACTAAACCGATCTTGATGAAATTTGATACTATGCGTAATTTGATCCAATTTAAAAGATAGAATAGTTTTTAGCTCGATTATGTTAGTATGTATGTCACTGAACGCCTTCTAAACACCTGAACATAGCTTGCTGATTTTTTTGTGCGTGTGCGATTCAACGCTGCAATCGGGTTCTATATTTTTTTTCTCAATGCAAGACAAAGTCTACCGAGACCGCTAGTTTTTGATATAAAAATAATATTGGGTAAACTCATTTTCAAAGTGTATCACTGTTGCCGGTGGCTTCGCTCGCGTTGCCTAAAAATGGTCATTGTTTGAGTAGTAAAAAAAATAAAGAAGTAGCTCCTTTTTCACGTCCATTTATTGCTAACCAAAAGTAGGTATATGAAATTCGTGCGTGTACTTTGAAAAAGATGGATTTTCATACAAACTTTCACCCTCTTTTTCACCCCCTTAGGTGTCGAATTTTCAAAATTCCTTTCACCTACAGTATAGAAGGAACCCGCATGAAAATTTTAATGGTTCTATCGTCAGTATTTTGGGCTGTGCATTGATATATCTGCCAATGAATCAGTCTATCAGACAGTCAGCCAAGCAATTATAAATTACTGTCATTCAGATATCCATCAAGATATCATTGTCTTAATGCTCTTTTCAATTATAAATAATATGAAGAAAAACTTATAGTTTGGAAATTTTAGATAATATTTATAAGATATTATATTATATACTAGCGGCTCCGGCAGACGTTGTCTTGCTCTGAAAAAATAAAAATCTGGAACCCGATCTCCGCGCCACCTACCAGTTCTAATTGCGAATCTAAGCCATCCGGGAACCCACTCAAACACAGAAAGACAATATCACCAAAATAGCTCCAGGATTAGGAGGATTCTAGAACCCAATCTCAGCGCCACCTACTGGTTCCAACGGGATAAAAAGTATCCTATGTCCGTCTCCTTGTAGCTACCTCCCCACCAATTTCCAGCCAAATCGGTACAGCCGTTTTTGAGTTATAAATAGTGTAACTAACACGACTTTCTTATATATATATATATATATATATATATATATATTATATATATATATATATATATTATATTTAAAGCAATTATATATGTATAGATAGATAACCGTTATATATTACATGACATTCTGTAGCACGAATATATGAATGTGTACCCAAAGAGTACATCGAATATGTAAAGATGTGTACCTATAAGATTTCTGTGCCGTAGTCGACTAAATTTTTATATACTTTATATAAATGAAAGGATATTGGAAGATAAATTATGTATATTGAACTAGTCTGCAAGATATCAAAATGGGACATATACAAAAAAATTGAGATAAAATTGTTATTTTATTCCAAAAAGTTTTCGTCAAGCAGTTTCGAAGGCTATTCGAGATAAACGTCATAGATAATACTTATGTGCATGTCAAGAAATGAACATTCATACAAACTGAGACCACATAAATTCTAAATATTATTTATGACTAAGCATCGTATTAATAAACATTTTATTTGAATTTTGGTATTTATTTTAAAATCACAGACATTTTAATTGTATTTATGGTAGAAAATTATTATTTGTTTTTTTTTCCTTTTTCTTTGTTGCATTATCGTATTATCGTATACCGTGTTAGTTACACTGTTTATAACTAAAGAACGGCTGCACCGATTTGGCTGAAAATTGGCGGAGAGGTAGCTAAATAATTTAATTTTTTTAGTAATTTAATATCGAAAAACAATAATTTATCTTTATTTTATTATAGTTCCCAAAATAAGGTTCTCATTATTCGTACATACATACATAACCAGATAGCACGACCAGGTGGCACTAAATCATTGCGACCATAGCTTGTATGCACTGTCTATTTTATTATTGTACTGCCATGCCTTGATACAGGCAATATGTATGCAGACTGGTCATTATTCATAGTAACCAGATTTATCAAATTGCCCGTAACATTCAAACCAGTATCTTATTGGGAGAGGAAATTCCGTTCCTCCAGAATTCTTTTGTTCCACAGAGAGCGTTAATTACTTGAATTTTTTTGGTCGTGGAATCTAGCTATTCATGAATTGTTCAAGTGGCAGGTTAATGTCGCTTGGCCAGAAGCTCGCCAATATCCATCTCGCTATCTGCAGCTGTGATCTATAAACCGCAAAAGTTTTATGCAAAGTACGTTTCAGTGGAGACCATTTTTGAAGGTCATACATACAAGTCACCATGATCAAATAACAGAAGTGTTATAACGAGGTCAGGTAAAAAGCATATCAAATAAACGTGCATGTATGAAGATGTTAATGAAAGTAAATGAAGCGAAAGTTGTTTGTCAGGATCGTCGCAAGTGGAGATCTATAGTCTCTGCCTACCCCCATGGGAAAAAGGCGTGATAATATGTATGTATGTATGTACACATGTATGTACATACGTACCTAAATATCAAAAATTTTATGATATCTAAATTATATCGCGGAATAAGGCGACAATTTATATCAATGTTCTTATTAGATGATTGAAAGAAATAATTACTAGACTTCTAGTAATTTTTTTTTGGAGCTATCTTGTTTTATTTATTTATTTATTTACTCCTAACATAGTCAGGGACCTTGTTTTTATAATATTATATATCTTTTTATAATAATATTTATTTACTGAATTCTATACTTATACTTCTTATATATAAAATTCTCATGCCACAATGTTAGTTACCATACTTCTTTGAAACGGTTTGACCGACTCTCATCAAATTTTGTGTGCATATTGGGTAGGTTTGAGAATCGGACATCTATTTTTCATTCTCCTAAATGTTAAGGGTAGTCCAACCCTATTTTTTTAAATTTTTAGTTTTTTTTTAAATTTTTATGATACAACATTAAAAATATATACAACCCTAAATTTTCAACCCTCTGCGATCAACCCCTATTTTTTATTTTTAAATATCGATTCAAGCTTTTCCGGGCAGGGACGTCGTCTGCCGGTACAGCTAGTATTAATATATTATTTTATACGTTTTTGACTCTAATGCTGTCGTCGGCTGTCTATTGGTTCCTAGAAGTGCTGTTTCTTTTAAACTCTTAGTATTAAGTAGTCCAGAATAACATCCAGTAAAAAACCTAAGTCTGGATGGCTACCACCCCTGGTCTAAAGTATATCGCCACTACAACCTTGAGTTGTGTTCCGGCATTAGTTTCAAGGTTCCAAACCTCTTAAAGAGAGCAGCAGCGCATTTGTGGCACTTTTAGTATTGCAAATAGGCGGAGGTAATAGCTTTCCATCAAGTAAACCGTCTGCCTGTCTGCTGAACTCCTGCAATATTTTTTTTTATTATGAATCAGTGCCCTGGTACCATCAAAGTGTCTACAGATATCTTCGACGAAATGTTTTGTCAATGACCCTATGAAACAGGTATCTAACTTAAACTCTATATAATTTGGTTTTAAAAATATAACTCAATTACCGACTCGCTAGTTAAACTTCATTGTAGATGTATGGTGATTATATCTGAAAGACCAATGAAAGGGTTGGCTCTAATAACCATGTTCACAACGGTCTGTTAAGGCATGTTAATGTGATGTTGCGGTTTCATGGGTTTCGTCATCAAATGAAATTTTTGCTCTTGTTGAGTAGGTACTGTACCTAAGTATACACAATAAAATCCTTCTCTATCTGTACCCTATTTGTTTACGCCCTTTTTGCAGAGCTCCATATTATAGCGCAGTGTTTTTCAATCTGTGGGTAGCGACCCTTAGGGGGTCGCTTGGGGGTTGCAGAGCTTTACTCGGGTTCGCCAGCAAAAGGGAAAAGCAATTTAAGTTTGTACCTCATATTTATGTACTTTCTAAGCTCACTAGCTTTTTGCAGAGTAAAGGTCGTAATAATGAATATAGGTAACAAAATAGGGAAAGACATTGACGTAAAAATAAATGTATTAATCAAAATAGTCATTTAAATTACTAACTTTTTGTCTGTCTATGGCCCAAGGGGTTTGCCAAAATTATTCAACCTGTAAAGGGGTTGCGTAATCAAAAAGATTGAAAAGCACTGTTATAGCGCATAGAATAGAATCATGATATTAATTCGTGAAACAAAATCTTTGGGGTACAAAGTAAACGATTTTTACGAAAATTGCACGGATACTCCTCCGTATGAAAATTCGCACACTTGTAGTTTGTATATGGAAGGAGTGCAGAATACTTATTTTTTTTTATATTATCCATAAAAAATACATTTAATTTTTAGAATAAAATTTTTTATTCATTTAGAATAAAAAAATACACACACAATTACACACAATACCATGTATTTGACACACACACGCATAATATACTCTTTTGTTTATTGTAAAAATCAAGTTACCATTTTAGCCTTGGCGAAATCTGTGATTATGGAAGTATAGTCTTTGACAACAGACCTGCTTTATTACATAACATTAAGATACAGTTGAAGAAGTTTAAGTATAAAAAACAATAGGCGGTTTTATCATTAAAAGCATTTCCTTTCAGTCAACATTAGTGTGAATTAGAAAAAATTGTGAAAAATGTGGGTTTTGCAATATAACTAATATATAATGTGTATTCCTATATGATTTTAAATTGGAAAGGAAAATAAAACAAAAATTTACGTTATATTAAAATGATTTTAAATATTGGAAGAATTACTTTAATCTTCGTTACCTGTCCGACGTGGACGAAGTCGCAGGAATATCCTAGTTTAGAGATATAGAATCATTGTAACGGCCTTAGTGGCGTATGTGACCGTGCTCGTGAGTGTTTTACAGCACAGACATTCAATTTAATGTGTAATTACAAAAATAGGGCTCAACTCCGTTAACGAGTCCAATGCCCGGATGTTACTCATCGTGTCCATTGCAATGAACTAATTAAGTACGTAAGACAGTTGTCAAGAACTGGTAATAGTCATTAGTTATAACATTTCCTCGAGGTCGGCAACGCGTTGGCGAAATCCTTCGCGTTGCACACGTCCATAAGGGACGGAAACAAGTTTCCATGGGGTGGACCGCCTGCCTGTTTGCCTATAAAAAAATGCGATGTATCTTCATTTTCAATATGTTTCTTTTTTCTTACTAAAATAGTAGAATTTAGTAAGAAAATAATTTAATTAAATTTAATTCAATTAATTTAATCCAATTAATTTAATTCAATTAATTTAATTCAATTAATCTATTTTAATTCATCAAATTTAAATTAATTCAATTTAACTTATTCAAGATAACACCAAATCAATTTCTATAAAGATAGTGTAAGCTTATTACTTTTATATTTTATATTTATTATATCTTCAAAAAAAAACAAATGTAGTAACAGCGCTTTTTTGTATGCGTCACTAATGGCTCAAATTAACTAAAAGTACACTTTTAGTAAATTATTATTTATTACAATAAAATAGTAAAAATTGAAAGTCATACTTAATAATAAGTTTATTTCTGACTTATAATATGTTAACGGATGCAGGCTAAATGAATTGAATTTATATTAATACAATTTAGAGAAGTAGTAGTTATCTATGAGTTGAGTTTCACGTTACTGCGATAGTTTGAGTTTCACTTTAACTGCGAGTGAACTGCAGACACACAAAAAAAACAAATATATTCAGCTGTCTATACTAATATTATTAAGAGGTAACGTTTGTGAGTTTGTAATGTTGAAGGGAGTAATCTCTGGATCTACTAAACCGATTTTGAACATTCTTTCACCAGTGGGAAGCTACATTATTCCTGAGTGACATTTTTTTCTGATGTCAAACTAAGTGGGGACGGGCAGCTAGTTTGTCATAAATGTAAATATTTAACTTTACTATAATATTATACTTATTATATACTTTATAAAACACGAGTACATAGTCGGGTCATAAGTTCTGTCACATACAAATCATTAAATAAATTGTAAAACTTTTGTTGTTTGTATAAAATAAATATACATATGTACCAACATGTATAAACATGTCAACTAAAAAATGTTTTCACAAGAAACATGTCAATTAAAAAAATAAAACAAAATTAGTAATAATACACAACAATAGTATTTAGAACGCGATTTTATCTTATCACGAACTTTTGTTAAATGGTTAAATTTGAAAAGTAATGTTTTGTTACAGATAATACTAATTATGGTCGCAATAGCATTAGCTTATGACGTCACGGGTTATGTTCTACCAGCTAATATGGAGGCCAGTGCGACGACAAAAGAAGCAGCAGAAAAACCAAAGCCACATCAACGCCAGATATCAGAGGATTATAGAAAATATAGTTTTTTAATTACCACGTATTTATAGTTAAGTGTGGTGTAACCAATCCTTACTTGAAGTAATGACAAAAAGAACTTGTAGAAGTTTTTGGCGGGAACTTGAGAGGTTTTAAATGTAATGTGTATTGATTAAAACTAAATACTAGTTATAGTATATTGTTATTTTTTAAATAAGAATTGTGTGTGTTTTGCTGAAATCTCAATTGTTTAGTGAAATGCGTCTTTCCGAGCTGCCTTGGGGTGATGTTTTTGTTCAGAGATGATTCTAATTGGCTTGATACAGAAATCGAGCAGTTAAATCAAAAAAACAAATACAAATTGATGTCCCAAGTCTGCCACTGAAAGATCGTAAATAATTTCTTTGTTTCCCTTTTTTATCTATGACAGGGATTCTCAAAGTGGGATACATGAACCCCCAGGTACACCAGTGTACCATACGCAATAACATTTAGATGATGTGCGGTTGTTAGCGGACTCGCGTGTGCAACGCCCATGACCACTGCGAGATCCAAAATTGCAAAATGAACTCAGTCAACGATTAAGAACATATCTATTATTCTTTTTTAATAAAACATTATTTTGTTTTATCTATAAAACTAAATTCATTTATTTAAAAATCTGATACAGATGCATACCTACATAGAGGTAAAAGTTTGGGCAACCTTGGTCAAAGGTATGCTAATATTGCCGCCATATGAGTCATTTGTTAGATATGGAACACACATCAAGCTGACATACATGTTCAATGAAATTGAACCGATTAGGTTAAACGCACAGGAATGAAAGAAAACTACGACATTAAGACTGGTGTGCACCGACATTTACCCGATGGTTAAAATAAAATAATCGCCTAAAATGTATGGAAAAACAGTAATTATTTTTGGTTAACCGTCGGTTAAATTTCGGTGCACACCAGCCTAAATGATTCAATTTTTAATTTATTTTAATTTTTGCCTCATCAATTGTAAGACAGAAGTGAACAATAGAATACTAGCTTTAGAGTCATTAGGTTTCCTAAAGGCCTAATAATATATACCTAATACTGATTTTACAATACACGGTTCAATCTTGTCTTTCAATTTAAATGTTCAACCTAAAATATCTAATTGTTACCAAATAAAACTTATTCGATATTTATACTGTTACTAACGTAATATGAAAGTCAGCTTAACGTTAAATTTAAAAAGTTGTTAAGAAAAGTCATTATTCAATTAGCATTAATAAGCATTAATTGTTTTGTAAGGCGGCCAACGGATCAGTATGGCGATCCAGCGAGGACGTAGCCAGCCTTCTGAGCATCTTACCCATAGAAGACGGTGATCTGGGCTCAGTATTCTACTTATAGTCTTGAGGGACTATGGGTAGAATACAATACAAATAAGTTAAGTTTTCTTACATTGTATTCAATAGTATGTAATTTATATAAATTGTAATATATTTGCATATTGTTTTGTTATATATGAAAAATTTGAAGATATAAAATAATAATCGTATTACAATTTCAGGAACTTATCGTCAAAGTTTTTTTTCTTGTAAGTAGTATAGGTTCGCGTTTGACCACAATAAATGTCCACAAATATCTGACATATTCTATTATCATATTTGTACGCTTGCTGTCAAATAGGACCGGATCATGGGATTTACCTATGATCATAGACAATATGAATCAATCACATGTACTTTTTATATCGTCATTTATTCTTCATACAAAAATAACTCTTACTTCTCCGATCATATTTGTATGATAGTATAAATAAGCCTAGTATTTTATAAACAATGTGAATACAGTTAAATCTGATATTTCACATATTATCTTTATAAATTTAGTAAGGTACAATCAAATTCAGTAAAGTAAATCAGCCTTGAGTCGTTTCGATACATATCAATTATGTTCTAATTATATGCAAGGATCATAATTCAGACTGAAATATTTAACAAACATTGTATCGAAGATATTTATTTATTTTTTGTATTAAAAATTAAATGATGTTCAAAACCTCTGTTTTAATTTTTTAAGAAAACACTAAAACTTTTCTCGGGGTTCGCTTACGGAAAGGCTTAGGCTTTCAAATTTTGACTGATTTAATTTACGTACGAGTTTACGACTGATATTCATTCATAGTCCTAGAGTTCATACATACATACAGAATACAGGGCCGTCTTAAGCATATTGGGTGTCGCGATGTAAAAATCAGCTAGCGCCTCCCTTACCGGCAGCAATAGGTAATACAAAATATCATTTAATTTTTACGTTTCGTTTTTAAGGTTCCTAGCTATTTTGGCAAAAACGGAACCCATGTGCATTCAACATATTCACCCATCCGTCTTTCATCACAGAAACGGCTCAGTCATTTCTTTTAGAAACTACTGCGTTTATATTCATAAATTTTGACTACACACGTTGTAGTAAGCATATTTAAGCAAGTTGATTTTTGAAATACAAATTCATAGTTGTATGGTCGTGTAGTCGTGGTAGCGTAATGGCTAACGCACCAGTCCCAGACCCAAAGCGCGCGGGTTTGAACCTGTCTGAAACGTATGCACCACTTAGGCAGTCTGACCTAATGTGCATATTGTTACAATTACCACGTGCTAACAACGCTGAAGGAAAACATGATGCAACCTGCACATCGAAATAACTGATGTGTCAAACCTGCCAAGCCGACTTGGACAAGTGTGGCGGATATAATGTCCGTTCCTCCTATAACGGGCGGCCCGAGCACAGCAGTGGGATATTTATGGGCTGTTATTATATATTTATAGTTGTGTGATCTTGAAAACCTTGACTATATTTGCGCCCCTTAGGTCCATGCGCTCGGGTGCTACACACCCCTTACACCCACGGGTAAAGACGGCCCTGTAAAAATATACAACTGTGCAGGTGACTCACTAATTGCTTGGAATTAATTTCAAATACTCATTAATGACTGGCTATCATTAGATTTATAAAACTAAAGACAGTATCGTTTTTAACACAGTAAGTAAAAGTTTGCTGTAAATTTTGTTTTAACGAGAAATAGTATAAAATGTTTCTTAAGGTGAGTTATACTAGATATTTTTATTATAATGTAAAAGTAGAAAGTGGCTCGGTTTGAGGCGTGTAATTTATTATTCATAGAACTATTATACATTTTTTGTAATAGACTATAAAGGGTACATGAAAGTAAGTTTTTTTCGAATAGTTATAACTCTTTATGTTGCATACACTTAATGTATTTCTTTTTAATTTATGTAAAATCATGAGAAATAGTTTACATAATTTTATATAACTACAAACTTATTTCGATTTACGACGTATTGTTACATGGGACATATTCTTAGAAATTTTGCGTACACATTGTCAGGAATTCAGGATATAGAATAGAACATGGGGTACCTTTCATCCAGAAAAAAATACTCTTCGTGAGGGTAAGACGAATATAGCCGAAAAGATGCCGTTGCAATTCACTAACAAATACATCGTCTTGGTAACAACAATGACGACAACAATTTTAATTTGTTGCTCTCATGGTCAATGCCATCTCCGCTAGATAAAGTTACAAGTATTTATGAATGGGTAATTTGAATTAAAAATTCGACATTTCTAAGAATTAAAACAACACTTCATAACATACATATACTTTTTTAACGCAAGCAAATCCGCGGGTAAAAGCCAGTTAAACATAAAACGACGTTGATATATTTCAGTGTTTGCTGCTGCTCACATCCATGGGTAGTATTTTTGGCGCAGTTATAAATACATCACATGAAAGGGACGATTCTAAATCAAAATTAATGAATCACCCTTTGGGGATTAATGAACGGACCGAGAAGTATACAGAAATAATCACACACGCTCCTAAAGCTGTTGAATTTAATGACATTAGAGTACACCATGACGTATCAAAAAAGTTAGAAGAAATTTTTACCGTCATGAAGGGAATTACAAAGGTGAAACATAGTAAGGAAGATTTAGAAAGAATAATGCAAGCATTAAGAGATCTGGTAAATCTCGTATTTGGACCGTTCTCAAAAGTTCTAGTGCCGACGATATCAGGGATGATCCTCATAGCAATCAAGTAAGTATATCAGGCATTGATGTTTTATTATCTGCATTCAAGCCTTTTTATTACTGGTACTGGGAATACATGCCACACTCACATCAAATATAATCTGAAAAGATTCTGTATTGAATCCTAAAGCGGACCATCAAGGTCATATATGTAGAACTGCAACTAGAAACAAAACCATACACTAGAATGATGATAACAATTACTCGAGTCCGCTCCTATTCTTGATATATTGATATAACAACATTGTGTTTACGACGCTCTGCGGCACGAATAAATCGATTAGGTTTGTGCCAAATGTGTAGTTATTGTACATGAATGTAAGCATATCTTCTTCTTATATATAAAAATGAATGTTTGTCTGTATGTCCTTAATAGAATCGTGAACTGTACATTTGATAATGTGATGATGTGGCATAGTTGTGGTGCATGAGCCACAGAAGGTTTCTGAGTTGGTTTACAGTTGGACCCGGTGGGTGGCACTGCTTTTGGCATATCGACTGAAGCTTTTCCGGGCAGGACGACGCCTGCCAGGACAATAAATTTAAAAAAAATACCGATAATGATGTGCAAAATTTCGTCACAATATTTTCTTTCACGTCATTATTGACGGAGGAAACTGCTTAAGTGTTGCATTTAGTCTCCTAGGACACAACCCTAGGTGGTTTGAATAATTCACCATTGCTTACAGTATTTGAGAATATATCATAATATTTTTCGAAATGTCGCTTTTTGTAGCGTGAGATATACTATTTAAAACATAATGCAATGTGATTATCATCTTCTGTAGTTATTAGTATCAAAATATCTGCGCCATGCTTATCCAAATTCACATTTCAGTTATCATGAAATGCAGGCATCAGTATCGCCACTATGTTCTCTTTGAGTATGTAGTAATCGTAAGAAATGAAAAAAAGGTCAAAACATATTGAGAAGTTTTTCATATGTGATAGTAATGTTGATGTACAGTCGCGGTATGAAAAGGTTCTTCACCTTAAAGTCGACTTTTACTTGCACGAGTACAAGAAACAGTAATGCCAACATTTTAATAAATGTTACATTTATAAAATATAGAAACGTGGAAATTCCAATGTTGACAATGACAGATACTGAGATTAAGAATAAATAACAAGGAGAATATAATCAGTATGCTTATCATAAATATTAAAACCAATAAAAAGTGTTTACATCTCTGAACAATCTTCTTAGACAAGATAGAAAATCAAACAACGGTGACCTAGTAATTTAAAACTTTATTGTCAAACAGTTAAATATAATTTGCTGTAGAACTGTCTGTTCTGTGATTTAGATTAAAAGGTAAGGTGTGCTCGCGGAACGTTAAATGAATCAATTTGAAAACTGGTGAACATTTTCGTACCACGACTGTACATTTGGGTAGCTGAGTTACAACATTAATAATTATAACTGAATTTTAAAATCAAACAGCCCAACCACAAAGAGAAATCATAATGATTCAATAAATGGAAAAAAGTTGCTTTAGTTACAATGTAGTATATCATATAGTTAAACAAGCTGGTTCAATACAGACGATTAAACTTTGAACTTATTATGACTTCCTTTGTTTAATTTTGCAGATCGATAGCGTGATGAGGTCAAAGGAAGTCAGAGATAAGCTGCTCTTTGCTGCCATTACTCCTTATTTTGTTGATATTTCGTTATTAATGAACTCGGCTCTGATTGTGTAGAAAATAATAAATCTGTAGAGAGTTCGAGTTTGTACAATGCATTTAAAAATGTGAAAAAATATCAGAGTGGCTATTTCGTATTGTTACATCTTAGGCTACGACAAAGACAAATTCTACGTACAGATGTGTAAAAGCACATTTTATTACCTGTTGGCATTTTAACTAATTTTAATCCTTTTATGATCGTTTTCTTTTGTTCGTTTATTTATTGGCATACATTTCTAGTTATAATGGAAAACAGCTTATTGTCCTATTGTACTCGTTTACGGCCGCTCAGGAGCATCATTAGCCATGTGTTGTGGATTATAAGTACAAGCTAATTCTAAGAAATTACGTAGACGGTGCCGGGCTGCCATTTGCATTTGTGACGTATAAAACGATGGTCTGATTGAGAGAAGGGGTCAGTTAAGCTACAAATACGATTTAGGCGTGTCGTGTGTACATTCGGGAATCTAATAGTGACGGACTTTGCGCGTTTTATTGAATTACGACCTTCTGCATTACGTTTGGATTTGTTGCGTTCGGTTATATTAGTACCTGTGTTATACGTGTTTGTATAGTTCTAATAAACTATAATAATTCTAACAGCATTTTAATTCCAATCCGCCAAACTCGTAACAGTATCAACAGAATTTACTCATATTTATTTATCACTGTGAGTGAATGAGCAAAATCATTGTCGGCCAAACTTACTGGGGTGGAGTTTCTTCAAAAAAGCTTATAAGGAACTCAAATTTTAGGAATTGTCTAACTAGGTACTAGAGCATCACGTGAAAACTAGTTATTAATAAGCAAACTTTCAAATCTTTAGTGCATGGCACACTGGCTATGTAGCTACACAAACCATCCAAATACAATTATAAAGAGACAAAAGAATGGTTTTAATATTTAAAATTAAAAGAATAAATATATCTTCCCTTATGTTTATTACGCACCAACAAACAATAATCAAGTCCCTAGACGCACGTATCGTCAGCTCGTCTTCTAGTAGAAGGCATCGGTTCTTTGAACCTTTGCATCGACCTCCAACATGCTTTCGCCGAAGCGCTGTAAGTGTCCATGTATTCAGTTCTACCTGGAAACTCCGTGAACCACGTCTGGATCGATTTGGGGGCCACCCCAGTGTGAACTGGCCCCGGTGGGTTGATAGTTGGTCTAACAACAGGCGGGGGTTCGCTGAAATGGGTGGGGTCCTTGTAGCAACGGAGCATACCAAGGCGATTGCTTTCCCTCGGGATGGGAGCACTGGACTGTGATGCTGCTATTATCGTTCTGTAGTCTGATACCGGAAACGCTATAAGGGGAAAAAAACAAAATTGGAGCTAGATATGCAAAATGGAACCAACCCACATACTGACAGTTTTGAGAAAAATCCATTTTTATTAAAAAATTCTTACAAAAAAATGTTTCTATATTTTGAAAAAAAATATTTAGAATATTGTACATTAGAATATACAATATTTTAAATAATTGTTTTGCAAAGTTTTAATAAAAACGGCTTTTTTCTCAAAACTGTCAGTGTGGGTTGGTTCCATTTTGCATAAGTGGGTCCTATTGATTTTAGATCAGGTTTTTTAAAGAAATTGCCTCTTACTAAGTGCCATAAATAGCCTTTTAGGCGCCCTATGTGAACTTCTATAACTGCGCCCTTTTTTTTATATATTATAGGTACCCTAGCTAGAGCAAAACTATGTATAGGCCTACTTTATCTCATTCAGGGTGATAAAATAACGCACAAGGACCTTGGTGTTGGTGGACTAATTATCTAATATTTTTGAAGAACAATATATTTTTTTAAAGTACTAGATCACAAATACGCTCGTGCACTGCCAAACAAACGAGCGAGATGTTTTGTCTAATATAACAGACGTTATTATTATTAAATTATAGTCCTGCCTGGTCTGGCGATTCTTGTGCCTGCCAGAGTCTACGCCCTGTGCCTGGGCTCCGGTGTTTCCGCTCTATTTACGGCAGTGCTCTTACCAGTAATAGGGGAGCGGACAGTCATTCGAATGGGGATTGTTCACAAAAAATTACCCTCTAATTTTATATTTTTATTACGTAAAATAGGGTATTTTAAGATACTAATTTGAATACTTTTGTATTTTAAGCGTTAGTTTTTTCATAATTCGAGTTTAAAATTACTTCTCTGATGACGTCATAAGGTACAAGTTTACATTGGTTTCTTTGCCTAGAAAAGAAAAATAATAAAAGTAAGTTTTATCTATATGTAATCATAGTAATCTGTGCTACTATTTAAATGTCTCACACTCTCATTACGTATCGTGATCATTTTAGTGTTTTTTGTCGCTAGGCTTATAATTTTTCGTGTTCAACCATTATTATTTTCTATAGTTATCGTTATTTTTTTTAAAGTGGTCTTTAGGGAAATCCATGTTACGGAACTTAAATCAAATAATGTACAGCTAGAATGTTTTTTACACCTGAAGCAGGCAAACAGGCAGACGGCCCACCTGATTGGATTTAGTAAGGTCAAATAAAGGTCAAACGCATTTCTTACAAAATACAAGAAGATCGTACTTTTTTTGGAATTTTAACTATACAGTAATGATTAGGGACACTATTCCTCGAACTGGTTTTTCAAATAGCTAAATTGAAAAAAAGTGAACAATCCCAATTGCGAGGCTTTTTAAAAAGTTACAGAACGTCGTATCTCGTAGATTCTATACGAACGTGCCTATCTATGACGTCATAGGTAGGTAGAAGTAAATCAAGTTAAAGAGCGTATTAATTATTGTTTAAAAACGGTAAAAAATTATTTCTATCATGATATGTTAGGTGATAAGACGTTATTTCAACGCCTCTTCCTTTATATGTAAAAATATGTGTCCGCACCTCTATTTGCATAGAACAAAAATATGGAAAATAAAAGAAAAACTAAGCTACCATTTAGTTCGATTATAAGTAAATAAATAAATAATAAATAAATAATTTTCAGATTAGTTAAAAAAATCCTGAAGTTAGGCTCCCTGTAAGAGATCACTTTCCGCTTATTAGAAATAAGGCCGCCTAGCTCATTGTTTTGCTAGGAACTTATATGGAATATTTTATATTCTGTATTTTGGGTGAACAATAAATTGTAGCATAGGGTATAGTGTATTGTAGGATCTTTAAGATTTTAACCAGCGTCATCTATGTCAATCAGCTTGGTGACAGACAATCAAATCGACAGAATTGGCACTATATGCCATTAGTATTAATTAGATATGCTCAGTTCAGGACTTTCAAACATTGAACAAGATATGTCAACTAATTGACATTTTATCTGTACTGTGACTGAATTCACAAGAACTGCATATTACATTATATGTTATGACGATTGAATATATAGGTATATGTATAATTTATTATGTGTACCACGCTATCGTATTGGTGACAAATGTAATTATAGCAATGTTTGTAAGTTAATAAATAAAGTTAACTCCATGTTCTCCCTTAACCACAATATTGTTACATACCGATAAAGAACGCACACCTGCATGTCGTAAATCGCCGTTTATTGCCTTCTTTCATTTAGGAATTCTTTGCTTTACTTTGTGTTTCGAATTTTTAATCCAGAAAAACATGCTATTGTTATTGAACTTGTTTTATGGCCGTCGAAGCTTGCCAGGTGTGCGGGATTAACTCGGCGAACGCGATCCTTTGTTCTATTATAAAGTTTAGTATAAAACAATGCCCGAACGGAGGGGTGGGGCAGTCAAGCGACGACTACGATACGAGTAAGACATGTGTAGTACTTTCAATTAGCGATATAGTGATGGACTTTGCGCGTGTGGAATTGAATCGTACAGTGTGAACTGTTTGCATTCAGTTTTATTTGTACCTGTTTTATACGTGTTTGTACAGTTTTAATAAACTCTATAGTAATTCCAACGGCATTTATTTTAATTTGACTCCTGTAGCTCGTAACAATATCAACTTCCAAAATGGTGTCATACTTGGCATTAATAAAATAAACAATGAAAAACCGAAGAAATACATTTTGCAACAGTTGTAATATAACCTTGATTTACAGAAATAGCTTAAATAGTTACCAGCCACGTCCCTATTAAATACTGCACTGAATTTCAAACTTCGCACGCGCGAATTATATCACGTTTATTAATTGAAATTTAATGCAGATGTGTACTTAGTAACTGTGATATCTAACTAAAACTATATTAAAACCATTGATATACGCTTATTTGAGAGTAACAGAGAGAGAGAGAGAGAGAGATAACACTTTATTGCACACCAAAATATACAATTACAAAAACAGACTATATTCACAATATTTCCTACGCAACAACAGGCGGCCTTATCGCTCAAAGCGATCTCTTCCAGGTAACCTAAATGGCAGAAATTGAATCAGGCGAAATAGGTGGTGCAGAAAAAAGGCAATAGATACATAAATATTTAAACAATTTAAGAAATAAATATAAAAGTACATACATATATATACATAGTCATATATATACAATAATACATAAGTTATTATAATAAATAGGTAATCGTATAAAATATTATTTTCTTTTGCTTATTTGATTTCAAATAAAAAAACGTGAATTTGTTGAATACAATGCCATTCATGCTAATTAATTATTATATGATGACAGTGCCTAACGCCATCTAATTTATAAGCATATTTTTTACTTTATTGGCTATGTTAGTCATGCTGACACTATCCGTATTTTCATTCCACAACTAAAGCAGTCTAAAATATGTTTTAATTTTTTTTTTATTGGTTGAAATCTACCTTCAAGATTTTAGTTTACGATATAGTTTCTTCATTTTCATAAGCCTATGTGTAGCACAGCTGAACTGTAGGTTATCAGCTGGTGCCTTTCAACGGAGTTCTTGTGACAACTCAAAAGGCCACATTTGACTATACAGTTCACATTTCTCACAAAACATAATTACTACTCAAAAACTATCAATATCCTATAGGGTAGATGTAGGCTATGGGAGACAGTTGGCAATGGTGATCACCTTAAAATAACAAAAACCGAACGCGATCGAACGATGCGAATGTACTTACACGATAGTATTGTGTCATCTTCGTTCGCGACCGGCGACTGGCTAAGTTCGCGCGACGCATTTGCGGGTGGCAGGCGTGTGAAGTTTTTGCGCCATTTTCATCTAATTTTTCGACTTGATAAATACGAAGGTAAGTCACAAAATAATAAGTATTTATTTCTGTACTTCTAATATGTAATAGTCGTAACATTTGAGCTTGCAATCTAGCAGCTATTTCGTTATTATAACTCAAAATTTCTTGTCAGGTATATTTTTTTCGTCTCATGGCCCATGTAGGTAATTGGAGTCGGGTGATCCTAATTACATACATAGGGATCCCCATTGCCCACATTAACTAACTTTGGTAAAATAGTGTTATTGTTTGTTTGTAGATGCCGAAAATTCGTGCTAGGAAATCAAATAAAGCTAAGTGGACTTCAGACCACCTGGAAAATGCTGTAAAACTGATTGAAGAACAAAACTTTCTGCCAGCTGAAGTCCTACACTTAGAACCAATTGTTGGTCAAGATGTTGCTGACTCTATTTTAGAATCGACTTCTGCTGTTGCTGTTGTCCGTACCACCCCTACCAGCTACTATTGAGCTAGATCGAAATAGTCCTACTCCGAGTACATCCACATTTTGTTTTACTACTTCTGAACCAACGACTGACATGGTACCTAATCCTACAATTCAAAATTTCATTCAGATTGATAAAAAAATAACTGTTGTCAAGACAAACCGAGGAAGAAAAAAACAGCACGCAACTATTTTGACATCCACACCGCTCAAAGACGCCGTAGTGGATAAAGAAAATAAAAGGAAGGAGAAAGCTGCGAAAAATAAAAGAAAAGGAGTAGGAAAGAGGACTCCAATGACACTTCGATGTCAGATGTAAATAAGGATGAGTTATATCGGGGTGATGAAAATAATGATGCAGAAGATGCAGGTAACTTGTGCCTCGTATGTAGTGAATTTGGGCGAGACAACGAGACATGGTACCGGTGCACTTCTTGTGGGCTCTGGACTCATGCCGAATGTACTGGATGGGATTCCGCGCATAATTATGTATGCGATATGTGTTGATCACCATTGCCCACATACTGATCACTATTGCCAACCGATGTTGACAATAGTGATCAAACTTATTTTTTTTTATTTTGTTGATTGTACCAAAATTAGTAAACTTATGTGATAAAAGTTGATCTCAGTTGATAATTAAGAAATTGAAGTTTATGATTAGAATAGAACAATAAATAGTTGATTGATAATTATGTTTTTATTTTTGTTTTTGCTTAAGTGATCACCATTACCTACATCTCCCCTAACTATTTTTATATTAGAGTAATTTTACACATTTTTAGAAAATAAAACTGCATAGCACAAAATCTCCTTTCATTCCCGCCAAAAACTTAAAATACAAGACCAAAATGATGTGTTGCCATCTAGAAATCTAGGAACTTTTTTAGAATTACATTTATTTGCAAAACGAATTTGGTTTCTATTTATTTTTAAGTATAATAATAATCGGCATACAATGTGTGTGTTTGTCACACACATTGTATATCCCCAAGCTAAGCATGTTTCGCTTGTGTTATGGGTGATATGCAACGGAACACTCTGGTGCCGATCCCAGATACTCAGATCATAGTAAATAACAGAAAGTTGTTTTCTGAAATTTACCAAACCAGGAATCGTACCCGGAGCCTGGCCATTCCAGCGAGTTCGACAGGCTAAGACTTGGCCCGCCCAACCACAGAGGCCATCTTCGATGATAAATTAAAAACTGATTTATTTACTTACATCTCTTCTTGAACGTAGCTTGGTACATGGTCATCATTTTGCTGTCGAGATCATCGCATGGATGGTCCAAGATGTCGTTTGTAACGTCTACCATCTACAAAAACATTAAACCCAAAAAGACATTCCATCTCTATATATCCTAACGAATGTTGCGAAATGCGAATAAGTTCGTAAAAGTATAGAATTTGTTTCTGACGTTTTCACCACTTAACTACTCAAAAGATCGTCACAAAATAGCAACAACAACAAACTTAATAAACTTGGATCATTCAATGTCAGCGAATACCGGTTTTCCTTTCGGTTGTGCTTTTCAACCGTATTGAATCAATTTGGTTGCTGTGTCTATAAATTTATGCTGAAAAATTCTTAAACAGTTATCTATAATTTTATAAAATTCTATACAAGCCGTGTGTGTACATTAAAGCTATTAAAAAAAAGAATTGGAAGATACTCCTCCGTGCAGGAACGGAGAAAGAATACAATTTCCTGCGGCCGGGCGGCCTGTCGTAAGAGGCGACAAAATAACCCACAGCCGGGTGGTAGGGCATTTGCCCGACTGGATGGCTACCACCCCTGGTCTAAAGTATGTCGACATAACAGCCTTGAGTTGTGTTCCGGCATTAGTGGACCGGGTTCCAGTCTCCTTTAAGAGGGCAGCAGCGCATTTGTAGCATCTTTGGTGTTGCAAATGTCCATAGGCGATGGTAACCGCTCTCCATCAAGTGTGCCGTCTGCCTGTCTGCTGACCTCCTGCAATAAAAAAAAACTATATTTCTTGTCTGTTGTTTGGCTGTTTATTCGGGACTCACATAAATACTGATGGTCCGATTTCGATGCGGTTTCCGCTGATCGACAATTCTTAGACTTAAACTCTGCGCTACTTTTTATCGTGGGATTTTTCTGGAAATTATTTAAAATAGCCAGATTTATAAAAAAATCGAATTCCCATGTGATTTATTTACTGATCGATATCAAATTTAATGTAATAAAACGTGTGATATTATTTCGGGGATCCCGCGGGAAATATCTCGGGAGTGGTTTCAAATTGTTTGGATTGATAAAATTAGCTTATTCTGGCACCATTTCCACTGGTTACTTTTTTTTAACGCCGCGATATTTTGTATCCCGGGAATCCCGTGGAAATTTCAAGTCAAGTGTGGACGAAGTCGCCGGCATATCCTAGTATAATAATATAATAACAACAGCCAATAAATGTCCCACTGCTAGGCTCAGGCCTTCCGCTATTGGGAAATGGACAGTGTATCCAGCACCGCCACGCCTGATCAAGGCGGCTTGGCAGATTTGACACATCCGTTATCTCGATGTGCAGGTTTCATCACGATGTTTTCCTTTACCTTAGTTAGCACATGGTAATTGTAACAATATGCATATTAGGTCAGGGAATTGCATGAGTGGTGTATGCGGTCCGACCAGGAATCGAGCCTGCGCCTTTTGAGTTTGAGACGCGTGCACTAGCCATTACGCCACCACGACTATAATATCATAAATATAAAGTAAGTAGGCTTGGCAAATGTATAAACTATACAGAATCATCATTACCTGCCTTCTCAGTTGTTCATAATCATGGCACAACTTCTGCTCTTTCTCCAACAGCTGCTTGTACTGTTCAACTCTTGGCGAGTATGAATGGGCGTCGCAGTGACAATAGGGAGCCACTGGTGCTGGGCGGATCGTTGGAGCTGCAGACGGAGTTGGCGGCTCACATGGTCTATATTCAAATTACTTCGATAAAATACTAAAATCCAAGTAGTTGGAAACCTTAGTCAATTTTAATCATGAATGCATCATAATTAACTACGTTTTTTTAATCGTCGGCAGCTGTTAACAACGACTTTTTAAGCTATTGTGTAGCTTTTATCGCGGGCTTTGAGCGCGGCGACCGAATCAAGAAATTCCGTAACGAGAATAAAACCTAACACCTCCCACTTCGCCTGCCATGTAGCTCGGCCGAGCGTTCGCTTAACGTGTGTATATGGTACGACTGTACGAAGCTCGCAAGCATCGAAACGAGCTGCTCCGAAATCGGACGAAAACGTAAGCAGCTGTTTGTGAGAAAGTATATAGGTGTATAGGTATCTATCATATCTTTATAATGCCATACTCACCGCATGTGTGCCCCGTAAGTATACATATAGGTATATATGTATACATAGGTGATTTGTTTTCTTATCGGTCACCACGCTCAAAAAGTATAACTTGAATTAATTTCCAAGAAAAAAAATACTGCATAAATAAAAAATACATAAATAATAATAATTGCATAAGTTTTTATTATAGTATAGGTTCGCGTTTGACCACATTCTCGCCCTATGTGAAGCGAAGATGTGGTATAGGATGGAGCACGCTTACCTAGAAGGTATCTATTCACACGGGACTTGAAGACACCCAGGTTATAAGTATCGAGAATGACAAACGCCGGCAATGAGTTTCAATCCTTTGCGGTGCGTATGATGAAGCTAGATGCAAAGAAACCGCTTTGTTCTTATACATGGAATATCCACCATATATCGGTGCCACATCTGATTGTCCGATGATAGAAGGAAGATGGCGGGATCAAATCGAAGACTTTTATGATCGGTTCCTTTAGCTTATTATTCATTCACTTGCCTTACCAGCGGTAAAAAGGTATTACTTGTGTGGATGGAGGATTATGGAGCTTCTGTCAAATACCCATTCGTAAGGCGAATTAATGTTTAATTATTTTATTAAATAATGTATGAACTTTTTAATCAATCACTCATTCGTATTATAAGCGAGCCAACGCTGGCCAAAATACCTAACCAGTCTATATTAGCTCAGATATAATGAGCGATAGATTTAGAACAATAAATTCAACTAAGAGTCTTTACTATTTCTCTTCCATGTTATTAGTACACGACGCAAGCACCTCTCTGAAAAATCATCGCATCAAGTGCCCTTGAAAGTAAAATCCTTCTAAGTGAAACATTCGATTCGAATAACTTGAATAATTGATTCGGGGCGTCATCAAGTTGGAACACTGTATTTGGATAGATACGCATATGAAGAATTATAAATATTTACTTTACAGCAATCTACAGATACCGCAAATTGCTCAGATTTTACTATTAGGCGTATAAAAATAATATTACTTAATATTTTCTTAAGTTTTCGCGACTTGTACACATAATAAAATAAATATTACTTACTTTCCTATGATGGGCTTCGGGAAAGGCCACTGATAATCATGATTTGTTGTTGTACTAAAGTCCATTTTTGTATTCTAAAATAAATAGATATTTAATCAATTTTAGCAGTAAAATACATTCAATATACCTAGCATTGGTCTGGAAAGATATATGCATAATTGCACATTTCACATAACATTAGATTTGTACTTTTAAAATTACAATACGTCATTCGTCTCTGAGATTTCTTATTTGAAAACAAGACGATATGCGTTGCTTGTTTAATATCTTATAGTAGACGAAGATTGCATTGCGTTGTATGAAATGTTTTGTTAGAAGCATTTATATAGTTTACAATCTGCAAATTACAGATAATAATGTCAGAGTGCCTTTACCCAATTTCTTACCTTAGTTTATTATATTAACTTAATATTTTTTAGATTTACTATTACTATTTTAGCTAATTGACACCCTACATAATTTAAAACTGCTTTGGAAGCCAAAAATTTAAATTGTATAAGAATTTCCTCAATAAGGGAAGATAAAGACATTTTTGACGTTTTCTATTTTTTTGTACAGAATGATATGAATTTTGAAAGTTCGCTTATTACATTTTGTAACAATATTATAAAAATACTTTTTTATCAAACGAGTAAGGTTAAATACGGTTTATATTTGGCAACATCACAAATAAATTATAATGGTCATTGTTTGAGGTGTGGTGTTGCCTGTGCAGTTAACTTTGCAAAAAAATATTAATACTGATTAAAAATGAAAATGCCCTTTAAGTCTTTGTGGCTCGACCCGATTATCCAAGAGTCGTCTATTGTATGTTATAGTGGTGGCAAATATTACCATTAACCAATAAATTTACCGGTAAAAAAAATTAACACTTCTATTCGGTAAATAAAATTAAGCTAAACAGTTAAAAATACCATTTAACAAATACACTGCGTGTAGTCGTGTAGGTAATTATTGGAAATTATATACATGCAAGTTTCAACTTTACCATCCTCAACACAAGATTCATTTTCGCTTTGCAGATGTTTTCAACTTATCATGTAAATATTGAATTTGAGTATTTGATTGTATGCTCTATAGCTCTCAAATAAAGCACAATATTCAACTTGGTGTTTTTACACTTAATGGTATTTTTATTTGTTAGAAGATTGAAATGAAATGGTATTTTTACCGATCGCGAAGATTACGTGTTTGGTTGATTTTTAAACGTAATATATTGTTTGGTAATTGATATTACGGCGGTCAGTGCATATTTCTATTATTTTGTTAAAGTTGTGTTTTGTATTTCAAGAGATTTGTACTTTGTGTTTGTTTTGACTTTTTTTTGTGTTTGAGACTTTGTTTACTTTGTTATTTTGTGGATTTTAAAATTTTATATCTAACTTAAAATGTAGAAGTATGAAGGAAAGTTCATTTAATGAAAAATAATACATATAAGAAACTCAACCATTCGAGTTAACATTAGCAAAATTAATTTTCAACGAAAAGATTTACCGGTATTTTCAACCAATAAAAATATCGGTAAAAAAAATTATCAATTACCAATTAACAGATAAATAAATTCAACCATTAACGCCATCTTTAGTATGTTACATAGGACAATAACTTAGATAACTTACTTAGTTTGGGGATATTAGATATACAATGTGTGTGTTTCTCCGCCGATTTTTATGTGCAATAAATTTTAATACTATTTAAAAGCTTCAATGAAATAGTTACTGAGCTGCCAGTTAATTTTGTAGAAACCTGTTTTATGCAAAACTTTGTAGTTCAATGTTAATTCAAAAAATTTCAACGTTAGGTAAGCTAGCACCTTTCAGTCGGAATCGTAAATAAAAATACTTTTGCTTATATGTGTATGTACATAATAGAAAGCAATTAATTTATAATGTTTAAAACGTATCTTTTGTTTATTTTTTTCAGTGCCTAGATTTATAAGTCTTCTATTAAATAGCAGCACCGATGTGGATAAATATTTTTTCATCTGATAACCCAGTTGTTTTCCTGTCACCGTCATCAAATCAGCTGTGTTTCACACACAGGGAACATGTAACAAATAAATGTGCGTATTAAAATTATTGGTGTGAAAATGTCCACTGAGATAATTGATAAAAAAGCAACTCAATGTTTATGATAAATTCACGGTCGATAAGACATGGCGCGCCGGAGGAGCAGCGGCATAACGAGCCTCGGTTTCAACCAGGACCAAGGTGTGTGTTACTTCCTAGTTCGTCAACCCAAGTTCTTTGTTCTGTGATTTGTGTATTATTCATGAGTCAGGTCTTTCAGTCGACTTGATTGTGACTTGGCGGTGATGTAGGGGTCGTGGTCTTGAAGTATGTTTGATTTGGTGCATCGCAGGGTCGTTGCACGTTCACATTATACCACGCTGGTCGCGTTCGCATCGCCTCCACGTGTTGTTTATATTTTTAGTAGTGCGCCCACGCGCAGTTTCGTTCTACGTGAATTCACTCACTATTGTTCGAACATTAGGATTGTTTGGCCTCGCATTTGGGTTTGTTTTGCAACTATCAAGAGTACGTGTGATTAAAGCGTAATTCTCATCAGCTTCATGATGTTTGCTATTTGCTACAATCTAATACATATGGGTCTATTGTTAGATGAATCAGGTAGTTTTGGTTAGCTTAAAATAGAAGAATGTACAGGTTTATTTAGAACAGTAACTGTATTTCTGAATCATGCTCTTGGATCTATTGTTTACAGAATTTATTTTTTCTGGTTTATTGAAAATGTTTTAAATATGAACATTTTTATTGCCTAAGCAGGCACAAAGGTAGATGAACATTACCCATCTGATGAGGTGGTCACTTGATAATTATGTGTTTCATGTATACAATACACAAAATGCATCAAAAATCCAAATCATGAGTGAATGAAAACACTGTAATGGTTCACCAAAGTTAAAACTATGTTCTTAAAAACTAGATACAATAAATGTTGAACAAAGGGTGGCTTTCTCGCTTAAAGTGATCTCTTCCAGGCAACCCCCTAAATTAAGGAAAATACAAAACATGACAGTGGCAGTGTAGACAATAAATAATATAAAACATTTAAAATATATGAAATAAGTAAATAAAATCTTTATTTTATATATACTAGCTGTCCCAGCAGACATTGTCCTGTCCTGAAGAAATACAATTTAGAACCCGACTACAGCACACAAAAAAATCATTTAAATCGGTCCAGCCGTTTAGGAGGAGTTTACTGTCTACACACTTACAGAAGAATTATATATATAAAGACAAACAGAGTACATATTTATATATATAATACATACAGAATAAGCAGCACTATTTATCGTGTTAAATATATTATAGAAATTTCATATATGATGATGGTTTTACACATCATTGGTTGATTGTCAAGACTTCATACCTCAATTTATCCAATTTTGGCAACTGTACCTTTCATCTTTTATATAAGCAAACAAAAATATACTTCTGTTGGTTTTAATTATAAACAGTAGAAATCTGTGTAGAATATTTTCTATTATGTTGGGTAGAAGTTTTAATGAAATGAGGAGTCAGTAATAACAATTCAACTTATCAAATGACGACAGAGTCAGTCGTTGATTCTTGAATTTTAACCAACATTATGGCATTTCAAAGTTACACATTTTAACCTCCTGACGCCCGGGTTGTTCAACGCTTTCATAAAGTAAATGCCCAAAGCCCTTAAAAAAGGTTTCAATGGCGAAAACCCAAGACTTTGAACTTTAAAATTTTTATCTTACAGTAATCGCACAAGTATGATATTTTTTCCTAATTTGACGAAATTGGATTTAGTGTTGGGTTATAATCACTATTTCATTGAAGTACTTTTTAAGGACCGTGGGCGCTAGGAGGATAAATAATATAATTTGAAAATGATTTTTAGACATGAAAAGTTCTTGATAAGTTTTTTTTAACTAGCATTTTCTAGACTTAACTTGATGGCCTTTTTTTATCTTAATCATGTTTCAAGTAAAATTTTCTTTAGATTAAAAAAATATCTTATTAGTCAAAACATGTTATTTATGCAGCAACAAGTAGTCTTATTTTAAAAAGGAAAACCAAAAAAGGCTGTCTGTGCCTACTATGATAAACAGGTGTGATATTGTATATAATACATGCTCAATTGTTCCAGGCTGCTTCACATGCTGCCTCAAGACCGGACTGCGCGTCTACAATGTTGAACCACTTGTTGAGAAGGCGCACTACAGTAAGTTAACACCTTATGTTCTCTAGATAATAAATTTTGGATACTTATCATAAAATGTAAAAATAAAGGCTTTTTCTAGTATAATTAACCAGAAATGCTTCTATTTTTTTAATGTATGTGTAACATTATTGGACACATGTACACTTATGAGCCGTTTCTGAAATAATCATTTGAAGTTGAAAGTGAATCAAGGTATATTTATGAATGTTTAATATGGTTAAGTATTATATAATAAATCTTAGTGCATATATTTGTTGATAAAGAGGATCTAATCATAAAATCTAACAGTGTAAGTCGAACCATATAAATTCAGTGCTTGATGGCAGGTTTCTATATCTTACTATTCATTCACTTGCCCTATCCCATTTCATCGATTGAATTTTGACTTTGTTTATATGGAGCTTATGTCAAAATTAGCCTACAGTAAGGTGAATGAACAGTCTGCAAGATGTAATTTGGCTTGACCTGAATTAGGCCTGAAATGCATAGGTGAAGAATTCCACTGTTTAATTATGCAACCATAGTAACCAAATATACCAACCATTATACAGCAACCAAAAATATTCCATATCTCAAACTCAATGCAGTCTAATTTTGCAGATATTTGGAGATTAAAGAATTTTTTTATGAACTCTACCAGCTTGATTTTTTTGGTATCACTAGATCAACAATACTAGTTTCCCCACGGCATTGGCAATGCCGTAGGTAAACCACAGTAAGTGGTTCTATTTTATTTACAATAAAACATAAGTCATTAAGTTTTTCTATTGGAAGTGAAACTGCAAATTATCAAAAAAAGAGGTGAAATAATTAAATTCGTACAACATAATGTGTATGCCCCAATAGACAGACATGTAAACTATGACTTGGAGCTTTCCACGGTTTCCATCTTTGCGAACTCTAAAAACTTTTATTAAAATAACACAATAGTCTTTAAACTAGGTCAACTCGTATCTTGGGAGCTATTATGTTTATTAATGAACATAAAAAGCTGGGTCATGTAGCTCACTACAGTTTTATTTGTCTTACTCTGGTAGCATACTATTTTGAACATTACTTGTATGGAGTTTATTTCAAAATTTAACCAGAAGTAAGTCAAATGAATGAATAGAGGAATCATATCAGAACATGGAATTAATAAACTTTATCAAACCATTAGAATTAATTTTATTGAATAGAAACAATGGATATGTTTAAGGAAAAAAATAACAATAATAATTTAAACTATATAGGTACCTAAAAACAATAAATATTTAAAAATATGTCCATAAATATGTGCGCAATACTTAGTTTACTTTTGCTGATATCATTCTATACCTTGTCATGATATGTTAATATCCCTACGTTACTAAATGTATATTATAATATTTATAAATTTTCACTAATCTTTAATTTTATCATATTTTTAGTTATTGTATATATTGTAGTAATATATGCTGCTTAGTAGCATTTATGGACAATACAAATACATATGCATTTATTTCTTTGTTGACGAAAATGAAATATGTCTCTACTAGAGACATACTTCATTCCCTAGAGACTCTAGGGAATAGAATCGAAGACGTTTGTCTGCAAAGCCTAGTGGAACATTCCAAATTGCTGTGATAACGTGCATATAATAATCAGTTAAAACAACATTTTATTGGTCACACGAATAATTAAGATATTTGCGTTTCACTTGCTTCAATTCATGTATACATAAACTGCAGTCTGTTTGCAGTTAAGCATACAAAGAAACAATAACACGTAATTTAATGATTTAAAAAAGCATGACTAATCGTCACGTATACACACATTGAATTGCAGTAATTTTACAGATTATAAATATAGACTGACGTAGACTGTCGGTAATATGCTAGGGGACCGAGTTATCGATCGTCATCGTTGTGATCCCGCTGTGTTTGTAACGAGGGAACGTCCATTTAGGAAGGGTGGGACTTGCCACGTTAGCACTATCATAGCACCGCAAGCAAGGAGTGCTATTGCCTGGGTCGGATGGCGTCATTAAAACTTCTCGGTGTTCCGTCCTTCGCCCTTATGCCAGGGCCATGGATAGATGGCCGTGCCGTTTGCGAAGCCCTGGCAGGCGGCCCAACGGCCTCTTCAACAGCCGGGGGGAGGCAAGCCCCTGGCGACTTCATTCTCTCTTTAGATTGGGGCGGTTCTTAGTGCGCCCCAATCTCGGTGGCAAGTCGTGATCCCCTCTTCAAACTGATATGGCACTAGATAGGATAATATATATAAGTATAGACATAAGGCCCACACTGCACATGCACTTCCTCACAACACCAGCATGTAACAGATAAACTCTACATTAGTATAAGTTTAGTGTTAAAAATAGAATAAATTAATATAATAAGTTATTCGTAAGATACATACACCTCTACACAAAAATCATTTAATTAAGGTCACACACACGAACCAAACTAACTATTAAGCGTGTTAAATCCTAAAAAAAAACTAGAAATTAAGTTGTAAAAAAGGGTACGGAACTCGAGTCCGTAGAGTTGATATAAATAAAAAAAGAAAAAAAACTAATATGGGAAGACCCAACATGCTAGGGTTGTCATATCGATACAAGTACTATCCCGCGACACTGGTTCGTGTAATAAGATGGGTGATAGGCATTGGAGTGGTTTTAGTAGTGTATTCAATAGTTTTTTTTTCAATTGCAAAGCTGGCAAGCAGGTAGACAGGTCAGCTCTTGAAAAGTGGTTATCATTGCGTATAAACGTTCGCAAAACAAGGGTCGAAACCAACGCGTTGCCAGGTATTATGATTAGTAGCATTTCGATATTTTTTTTAAATCGCATTGGAACAAATTTTTAAGATCGATTTTATAGGTACTTTACAGTAGCCGTGATTACAGAACTGTCGTCATATTCATTGATCAAGGTAACTTAAAAAAGGTAGTCGAAACGTCAGTCTATAAAAGGAAAAAAGTAATACTATATCTAACGGTCGTGTAAATGTAACACTATACCTACTACGTCTATTAATACTTGTTGGGCATTACCATCGAAATTCAATAAATCAAACGCGTGGCATTTTCTAACAAGTGAAGATTAGATGTTTGATGACGATACCGAGACGTGTGGTGCTAAATTTAGAAGTTCATTCACATTTGCACTTCTTTTTAGTGTTAATTTGATATCATCTCATATTAGTCTTGCTAGATTTTGCGAAATGTGAGTGACAAGGGCCGCGATTAATAGAAGTTATTTATAAGAAACTTCCCCGCCAAAATTTTTCTTTTCCGCAACGATGTAGACTTTATCATAATATTCCTTTGAGGCGAGCATACGTTGGCAACGTCCCTAGTGTGTTAAGGTGACAGTAAAACGTATATAGGTGACAGTGATCACTTTCTATCAGATGGATCGTCTGCCAGTTTGTCTGCAAATTGGCATTAATAAAACCGGCCCACAAAAATTGTCTGTACTTTTGAATCGACCCGTCTATCCTTATGTATTTCGATGCTTTTGAGGGTGTATACACCAAACTGGCCCCAGATTCGGATTTAGCACATCGAAATATATAAAAAGAGATAGGTCTGATCAAAAGTGCAGACCACTTTTTTGTTGTGGGTCTGTGTAATAATAATAAATCGGCAGACCACATTGTATATCCCCGAGCTAAACAAGTTACGCTTGTGTTATGGGTAATATAACGCACCACTCTGGGGCCGTTCCCAGACACCCAGACCACAGTAAATAAAGGATATTTTTTACCGAAATTTACCATGCCAAGAATCGCACCTAGAGCCGCTGCGTTGTAGTAAGTCTGGCTGGCAAAGCTTCGCCCGCTTAACCACAGAGGTCGTCATTTAAAGTTTTTATTCTGTACACTCGTTAATGACTGTGTCACTTAGGCAGGTTTTTGATTGAATATCCTGTACAAACCAGCACAACGATAGCAACGATGTGTGAAATTTGTAGTTATACTGAAGACGCTTCACGAATATTGCGTTTGTTCTTCTAATAAGGTTCAGAGAGCAAAAAAATATAAAACTGATGCAGCCGCTTTTGCGCTGTATGTCGTTCGGATATGCATTCTTTAGAAGATATGCCCAATCTATAATTTAGTATCTTACGCAAACTTGGCGATATAAATATTTTAAGAGATTCGATGGCCCACTTTCCCCTCCCTTATCCCATACCACTGTAGTGGAACACTTACAAGCCAATGCATGATGCTGTGCAATAATTGAGGTTGCAAACGATTCCCGAAACATACAAAGAATATATACTAATTTCCGTTGGAAGATCTTCCTTTGAGCATTTCATCCCGCTCCTCCACCTAGTCGGGTCATCTCTGAACCCCTATTCCATTCCTCTGTCCTATTCCCCCTGTCTGATCCTTCTATTGTAGTTCCTGTATCTCATCCTAAAGACTGGCAACGCGTTGGCGTCACCGTCACCCCTAAAGGGCCTACTCTCAAACATCTTTCGTTAACATCGTTAACTTTTTTATGTTTAAGCACATTTTCCATTTATTTTTGTGTTATATAGACAAAAATAAATGGAATGGATAGAAGGAATAAGCTGATTTATACGTGTTATAACAAATTGAAATCATTCCCGATACAATGCCCACGGTATTGCCGGGATATAAAGTATCACACATTGTATGACCGAGAATTTAATATTGCTCAGTAAAACCGCATCGATATCGGCTTAGTAGTTTTTACGTGAATCTCGAACAAACAGACAAACACAAAAATCGAAAAAAACAAAATACTACACTTTTGCAATTTTATAATACTTTAGATTATTGTAGTTGTCCTTCCTATCTTTTATCTAAAATTTCATAAATTCTTTCAAACTGATCGGACGAAGGCGTTTAAGAGTAAGGCCTCTCTAGTGTTTCAAATGGCTATAGGCGTTGGTAACACTTTCCATTTGATGGCACGTGAGTTTTTGGCGGGAACTAAAAGGAGACGTTGTGCTGTGCAGTTTTATGTTCTAAAAATGTGCATAATTACTCTAAAATGAACAATAGTTGCAGGATATTGATGGTTTTTGAGTAGAAATTATGTGTTTTTGTGAGAAATGTGAACTGTATAGTCGGATGTGATCTTTCGAGTTTTCACAAGAACTCCATTGAATGGCGTCGGTTGTAGCCTGCAATACAACTGCGCTACTATACGAAGACCTATTAATTAACATGTTTCCGACTGAAAGACTTTGATTCTATGGTCATGAATAAATTAATAAATAAAATAAATGATGGTACGTTTGCTTGTTTGCTAACTTCGCAATAAATAACACTTCACCATTTTAGCTACAAACTACTGATTGTGAATAGGAAACATGGAAATTTCCGTATATTATAATTTAATCATCTAGAAAGGGTTGCGTGTCACTCATGTGCGCCATTACAAATTTTAATTTTCATTAATTCCAAAACAAGCATAACACAATGACAGTCTTATATGTATGTGTGTTTATTAAGTATTAGTCTGATATCAATGACTTATTTTGTATATTTCTAAACGGTGTTATTTATTGCTTGGAGCAGGCAGACGGACTGGCGAGAGTGGTTACCGTTTGCAACACTATTGGCGTTACCGACTCATTGTTGGTCTCTAAGAACACTGGAACTTGGTAATTCATGTCGGAACATAAAGGCTGCTTATAATAAAGGAGTCTAATTCAACAGTAATAATGTATTCACAGAATGTATGTATTTGTATGTATTGTTCGCCTCTCTGGTAAACAATCTACTATTTGACGTCGCGCACGCACCCCAGTTAAGTCCGTCTTGCTTCCAGGTTATCAATTTTAGAGCCAGGGCTGTGCCTTCCTAGTTATAACAAACACGTCGTCATAGCAACGCGAACAAAGTTCCGCTGGCACTGCTAGTCTTTAATAATTGAATTTATCAGAAAACATATTTAAATTATAAGCACCACGTAAAACATACAGCTCAACTGTTTTAGTGCCAGATACATTAATCATTTTTATAGTAGAACACTCAAAATCTTGTTACGAGTCCATTAGTATTCTATGACCGTACTGTGAACCAAGAACTAAGGTCACGGTAATAGACAAACAGTTTAATGTTCCGTATTATTGTATTACTTGAATCACAACGACTATTGTTCTTATATAATTAATACAGTCTGCCCCACATACTTTCCGGGTTGACTATTCGTCCAAGCATTTGTTTTATTCTTGACGTTTGCACGCCAGTAAATTTCACATGTCACAATTGTCATACTTCATTGTTCCAGGCGACTGTCATACGCAAATGTCATTGGTTGATATGAAAATCGCGCCTTTTTCAATAGGGATGACTATGTTAAAAGAAATATAGCTATTTATACAAAATGTCCTTAATGGGTGACCCCATTGGTATCGGCTACTTCATCGCGGTAATAATTTCGAAGAAAGCAAATCGCCTAGCTCAGATGAAGAGTGGACGTTAAGTTTATAAACGTAATACTAAAAAACGTGATCTCAGACCACGTATTACACAATATAAAAATATAGTCGATCGTTATTCAGATGAAGAATTTAAAAGCCATTTAGACTTTCAAGAAATACATAGAATTATTTGTTGCCTATCTATCTATAATTCTGAATTTTAAGTTATAACTCTTTCGTATAACTCTGCAGCAAAAGCTATGTCTACAAACAATGAATTTCTCATTAATTATATAATTATATTCAAGTCAACAATAATGAAAACTGATTAGAAATAAATCATGTAAATAAATATTAATAACAAATAAAGGAAGTAGTGCCATATTTTTTTTATTGCGGGAGTTCAGCAGACAGACAGACTGGCCCACTTGATGAAAAACGGTTACTATCGCCTATGAACATTTCCAACACCAAAGACGCTACAAATGCGCTGCTGCTCTCTTAAAGGAGACTGGAACCTGGTCACTAATGCCGGAACACAACTCAAGGTTGTTATGGCGACATACTTTAGACCAGGTGTGGTAGCCATCCAGTCGGGCAAATGCCCTACCACCTGGCGTACGTTGTATTTCATATAAATTGTAATGCATAGACTATAACTATTCAACGTGTATATAAAATAAAAAGAGCAAGCGTTAATACAGGCTACATTGTATTAAATTTTGATGTTGGTTGCTATTTGCACTTGAAAGATTCACTTCATTTTATATCGCAAACTATCCTAAATACTAAAATGACTAAGTGCGAAACCTATCCTACTTTCTGGGATAACTTTTACATAAATCTATCCCACTATCCGGGGTGAAAAGTATACCTTGTCCATCCTCGGTATTAAAATTACATATATACCGAATTTCAGCCAAATCGGTCCAATAGTTTTTCCGTAAAAGCATAACAAACAGAGAGACGTTGCATTAAAGGCTTAGCTTTTCTATGTAAAAACCGAGAGAAGGTTAAATAGTGAAAACCTGGTCAACATTAGAAATGTAAGATTTTGGGCTTTTTCAGAATTACATAAATTTACCGAGGGATTGTAATTTCTAGTACTTTTCTTAGTGGCAGTACGAGCATGGGTGAGCGTATCACAGTTTGAATCTTTTTTATTGTTATGTATTTTATGTTATGATAGCGAAACTTCTGGATGAGGATTTTCCAGGCATTGAGTCCAGCATATTCATAAGCTCATGCTATTATCGCAAGCCACGCTTCAGTGCCGTACGAAATGTACTTGCTGTAATAATACGTGTTAAATCACGGAACCATGAATTACATTATACGTTAAATCATTAACTACAAAACTCATGAAACAAAGAAAATGTAGCAAAAACACTTAATAAAGATTCAAGGTTTGATTCAGTATTTAATTAGGCGTACCTTTTCCTGTAAAAAATCATCAATTTAAGCCTAGATTGCTGTTGTTCTATTGCAATAAAATGGCTTTATGTTTAGATAGATAGATTAAACAATTTAAACGTTTAGAGAGAATGCAAAGGGTCCGCACCGTAGATATGAATGAATGAAGGTAGAATTCTACTTATCCTGCTAGCTTTATCATTTATTATGTACTGACCCCCACATTGTAGGGCTTCACAGTCCACTTTGAAAGGCACTGTCCTAAAATATGCCCATTTTCCATCTTGGACATGACATAAAGGCGAATATATAAGGCAGCGCCTGTTTTAGCTTGGTGTTGGCATGTAGACATTACACGTCATCCGAACGTCTGACTATTGTTATTCCTAGTAGGTACCTACTACTACTTCAATAGCCGTGTAAACTACTACGTTTTATTTTTCATTTTTGTCTGTTCTTCTCTGAACATGGCTGAAAAGTATACTGTGACAAATTTAAAATAAGTATAAAAATTAAAAATGCGCTTTCAACTTAAAAATTCAATTTTTAACCGACTTGAAATAGGAAGGAGGTTCCCAATTGGACTTTATATAATTTTAATCCTGTATAACGCTGATATCGAATCAATTTGGTTGAAAGGCACATAACCGAAAAGACACGACGGTATTCAATGTTGAATGGTTGACCTTTATGTTTAAATGGATACTAGCTGCGCCCCACTGCTGTGCGTGCTGATGGAAAATCTTATAAATTATAGCCTGTGTTATTCTATAAGCTATATTATTGTACATTTTCATCAAAATCCATTCAGTAGTTTTTGCGTGAAAGTGTAATAAACATACATCCATACTCACAAACTTTCGCGTTTATAATATTAGAAGGTTGATTCGTCAAGTTGAAAGACAGAAGTGTACCGTCTAATATCGGCTTTACAGTCGCTATCACGTAAGAAAATACAATGTTGTTTTTGTCTTATCTTCTTGTTAATTTCAGGCAAAGAAGAGCTCGGCGAGGTGTCGCTATGCGAGATGGTTTTTCGGACGAACTGGTTGCTAGTGGTGAAGGCACGGCGGCCGTGTAGCCTGATGCTGCTCGACGACCAGCAGAGAGCCTTCAGGGCTGAGGTGGTCTTCAAATCGCCGATACGAGCGTTGCGGGCTAGGAGGGATAAGTAATTATATGATAATAATACATAGTTCCCCATAACTTCTTTAGCAGTTCGTCACGATAGCCCAGTCCTTCTTAGTCCCATTTATTCTGGTGCTTTCCTAAAATGCATATCCGAGAATAATAACTAAAATACAAAAATAGGAAGGACGTACATGACGAATACATAAAAGTTCCGTTTTCGCTTAAATGTCTACGAACATTAAAAACTAATCGATATCACAGAAAAAGGATACTGACACTTGGCCAGCATAAAACAAAATTTTGAAAAGCTGCCAGACGCCCGCAGCTCACACAGATAGCAGCTAGGCGTCGGACAAATAATGCAATTTATAGAGCGGCCTTAGAGGCTCAACATTCCATATCATTTTATCCATTCGACTGCTCTGATGATTCTCGCACTTCACGCTCTTTCTCGTGCTATATACTGATTATATTAAAATTGTTGTTACTTTGAAATGTTTGATAAATAATTCGAAGTTAATTAATTTAAACTACGTACCATAGTCAATATCGACAATTTTTATTCCAAGAAATAAATATCTTTTCTATCTTTAATTAATCAAAATAAAAAATACTAGTAGTCTAAACATAATTTAACAACCGCTTTTAATTTGATAAGATAAATGCGTCCTTAACCGAATAACCCAGTAAAATGCTTTAAATCAATATAAAATTAATACATGCGTTTATCTCAATACTTGTAATATTGTTATTAATGTCTGAAATTGCATTTATCTGTATTATCATTATTATTTAATTGGTAACGTTATTTGCTTCATTAATTTTTAATCGGTTTTTAATAATCTAGGTTTTATTCCCGACCATGTGTCTCTAATTTTTCATTGTATAATTATATGACATACTGACATTTATAATAAATATATTGATTATATATTTAAACTACCAAAATACAACAACTTATTGTAAGTTTGAGATATTGTTGTAAAGAAATTTATTCAATGTTAATTATAGTGAAGAACGATTAATCAACTCGAAGATGAGTAAGTAATAAAACTTCAAAAAACTAAAATTGTGACGTCATAATTTTGAACACTCGTAGTAATGGACGGTTCTTATATCTTACTATTCTATCACTTGCCTTACAATCGGTAGAAATTAAATTACGATACTTGTATGAAGCTTATGTCCAATTTTAACCATTGGTACGACAAACGAAGTGTTAGCAAGAATAGAATACTTTACAGAATAGATTCATACTTCCCACTCCTACTTTGGTCGGGAACAGTCTCACTCCGGCTTTGTTCCGATGCACATGTCGTAGTAACGCTCTAGAACAGTGGTTCCCAAAGTGGGCGATAACGCCCCTTTGTTGTGGGCGCTGGAGACCTAAAAGGGGGCGGTAAGAGACCCAGAAAAAAATGGGCATTGGCAGATGTAGCCCATAAGGGTTAACTTGAGACCTCAGCGCCGCTGTGTACTACCTACTGCGCTTAGGTCTCAAGTTAACTCTTGCGGAAGTAAGTCTCGTTTAGAATGAATATTTTATCTCCGCTAATGTAGCTCTCAATAATCAATTAATTTATTTTGACGTTATAGTGTTTTTAAGTAGGTGAAAAAATGGGGGCGCTAGAAAATAAATTATTCTCAAAGTATAAAATATAAGTTTGGGAACCACTGCTCTAGAACAACTAATTACTGTGCGAGGATCATAAGATATAGCAACCGGCTTTAAGTCTATGAGACCGCGACGTTTTGTACAGTAAAAATTATTTCAATTGATTTGATTGTCAACTACCCTACCCTATTTTCTTTACTTGTAGAGTTGCAGTGGTTCTGACATCGAGTATCCAGGTGCTGTCTCTGCCGTCCTTGCAGCGTGTGGCGCTTCTGCGCACGCCGGCCTCCTCCCGGCCGTTGTGCGCGATCGCAACCGATCCCAACGCCACGCAACTACTCGCTGCGCCGGCGCATAGGAAAGGCTCGCTGCAGCTACTGGTAGGATCTTTTACTTTTAACCGGTGCACCATAAAAGTTACATATCATGGTTTTGTACGCATTTCTGTGGGTAAATTTGTTGCCAGTAAAGTTATTTATTGTAATAGGTAATGAAATTCACTTTTTAGAAAAATGAATGAATGAAACCTCTTTATTGTTCATCATAACTTAAACCAAGACATTTAATATACTTAAATACATTTCCGTTAGAACTATGGGCGGCTTTATCGCTTATAGCAATCGCTTCCAGGAAAACCGGTGTCTAAGGAGACATTTTTTTTAAATAATATTTGGTGGTTTAACTCAATTAAACTAATGCAATCGTAATAAAAATAAAAACAATAATAAAGTAATATAAATATACATAATTAAATTATTTATAATTATAAAAATAAAAACATTTTCAAAATAACTTGCGAATCTAGCTTTGAATGTTGTAACTCTAATTTTTTGGGTGTACCGGTTAACAAGAGGATATCGTAAGAAGTGACGATACTTTTCATTTTAAGAAAAATATTTTTGCAGCTATATAGATCATCTTATAATATTTTTTTGGAACATCCATCCACATCATATAAAGAAAGCTACTAGATGTGGGTGTAAATTAGTAGAAATATGTATATATGCCACTATACAACACTAGTGAGCTTACGAAAAAAATATACAAAATACCACCTCACATAGAGGGTTGAAAAATGATTTCAAGATAATGATTCGAGCATAGCTCTGTCAAGTCTATACATAAAATATAAAAACATTTCATTTCTCAAATTTTGAAAATACGCTTGAAGTTGCCTGATCACAGGAATAATAAGAGCATTTTTCGTCTCTGGGAAACGATTTTTCTGCAGTCAAAAAATTTGAAAACTATGTTATGTATATTTTGCGAGTCGATGAAATAAAAAATAAGATCTTTTTAAAAAAATGTTTATTAATTATCAAAATAATATTTGGGAATTTATTTCTTACAAATAATATCGTCTCATTTTGTCGAACGGTAAAATTTCTAATGACGGCTTGGCTGATCGACTCCGAGATGGCTGTGATTTCATAGCGAATATTTTCTTTTAAATCCGCAGAGAAGTGGGTTTATTATTATAAACTTTACATTTGAGATAACCCCACAAAAAAATCCATAGGAGCAGATTTAGTTAGTATCTGATTTCAATACAGAAGTAGGTAATAGTTTTTTATCAACTAATCAGTTTCTATTTACTTTATACGTATTCCAAATGAAAAGCAGAGTGTTAACCTCGGGTGAATGGCCTATTTAGGTACTCTAACTACTAGCGCCCACGCTTCGCTCGTACGCCAAACCATCTTAAGCTTGACATCTCACGCTCTACTATTCCATACCATCTTCCAGGACGTGTCGAGGGCAGTGAAGAACGCTCACTCGAGTTCCCCCGCGGTGGTCGGGTGCCATCAGACCGAGCTGGTGTGCCTCAGCCTGTCGGCGAACGGTGCCAAGCTTGCCACCGCGTCCGAGAGGGGCACAATCATACGTATCTGGGACACGAGTAGTAAACTGATGCTGCACGAACTGCGCAGGGGCTCGGACTACGCTGATGTGTATTGGTGAGTTTTTAACTAATTAATTCCCGGCCAGGAGATTTTGAAAACGCTATTCTTAAATTTTTCCTATGTTAGATTTTCGTTTTTTTGTTTATTGCATGAGTTCAGCAGATAAGCAGAAGGCCCAAAACGGTTACCATCCTTTTTATGCCGTTAACACCACTGATGCAGCTCCTCTAAAAGGACACTGAAACCTGGCCACTAAAACCGAAACACATCTCAAGGTTGTTGTGGTAGCATACTCTAGCCCAGGGGTGGTAGCTGTCCAGATTGGCCCTACCCTATCACCTTGATGTGGGTTGTTATGTTGCCTTACGAGTAGGACATTTTATTGTTTCTGCACTGTTCTGTAAGTGGTAGACCCATGCTGCAATCATTATCTCGATTACAGCTCACAGGACAGTCTCGATTGATGTGATTGTCTCTCACAGAATATCGGCGTTTTACAGTAAGCTTTCTTTTCTTCTATTACGAGCGGGTTTCCGCAACTCGACCATGTAGCGCCTACTTTGCGTGCGAGGATGGATGAGGGTTTACTCCATCCATCCCAGCTCCTCCAGGAAGTCCACCAGATTCATGACGTTGCAAAAGACTTCTCGGAGGCTACCTGGGTCGTCCATCTGGATGGCCCAATACAGGGCGAAGTAGATACTTGATGTGTATTGGGCCACCTCTCCGCTTTTAAGCAGGATATGGCGGATTTTTCTTCTGTCTTCAGCCATGCTGTACACAGAGGGCTGTCAGTGATTCCTATATTGAAAATATAAAATTGCCATATCCAGTGGCTGCACTAATAACTAGTCTCAGCCGGGACCGACTCTGCTTTAAGATATTCCTGGAGAAACGCAGGTTTGCTCGAAGCATTGCCATCTTGGCTTGCCTGCAATCCTCCAGATTGTCCCAAAGTTGTTGATGTAGTGCCCTTGTCCTTTGATTTAGGTAACAGCTAGTATTCAGCTAATCATGTTTCATACAAGAGAGATTAGGTAGCTTATTTCCTTCTCCCTCTATCCCATCCTAAGGGCCAGAGCAGTTTTACCCGGAGGGTGCAAGAGATACGTCGCTACCGGGCTATTGGTCCGTCTGGATGGCCACCAGCCCTGTTTTTTTATATATCACAGAGTGCACGTGTGCTTGTGAGTTTCTCGTATGGTATCGGTACCTCTCCCAATGAAGGAGCCGACGAACTTACGTCTTGAAGTGAGAATATATACTTTACTAGCTGACCCGGCGAACTTCGTACCGCCATATTTTTTGAATTCCTAAAAGACTTTGTTTCATGACACAAATACAAATCACCATAATCGGTCCAGGTGTATAGGAGGATTCTAGAATCCGATGTCAACGCCACCTACCGGTTCTAATTGCGAATCTAAACCATTCGGGAACTACTCAAACACACAAAATCACCAAAATCGCCCAATCTCAGCGCCACCTACCGGTTCTAATTGCGAATTAAACCATCGGGAACCCACTCAAACGCACAGAAACAAAATCGCTCCCGGTGATTAGGAGGATTCTAGAACCCGATCTCAGCGCCACCTACCGGTTCCAACGGTATAAGAAGTATCCCATCTTTCAAGTTGGATCAAACTGCACACGGTGTGCAAATTTGATGTAAATCGGTTTAGTAGTTTTGGAGTTTATTGGCAACATCATCGTGACACAAGATTTTTATATATATAAGATGGGAACGCCACTACCAGCCCTGTTCTTGCGTAAGCCGCGGTAACGACCTTGAGTTCTGCTCCAGCATTAGCACCTGGTAAATCGAGGTCTGTAACTTGGCACAGGCACCTCAGATGTCAAGTTCTATTTAAACATTTTTGAAACCACGTTTTTGTCGTGTATCCTTTTGTTCCGTGATCTCTGTCGTCAATTGTGTACCATTAAACTTATTAAATCCCTTTTATCATTCATAAGAATAAGCCTGAATGGCGCTCTGTTGTTCGTGCCTACCCCGCAAGGGACCTGGTGTGAAGTTATGTATGTATATATCATTTATAGTGCTCATTATATATATAATTCACACATTCGACCAATGTCGATTCCGAATTGCTACAGCACCGTTGTTGTTATTTTCCGTAGGCGATGGTAACCGCTTTCAATCGAGCGGGCCGTCTGCCTCTGCCGAGCTCGTGCAATAAAATAATTTACCTTTTTATGGTGTTTTTTTCAGTTTACATACATACATACATCATTTCAGACCACGTATAATAGAATGCCATATAGCAATTATTATACGTGGTATAATAGAATGCCTATATGATGCGTATATTCTTACACACCTCACTTGCCTCTGACATTCATAGCTCTTGTCATACAAGCTTTTCTGTTCTTGAGGCTCCTGACATCGCCTTCTGCTAGTACAAGATCAATTTGATCATGGAAGGTGTGTGGCCTTCCGCGACTTCTGCATCCATCCATTTTTGCATTGTATATCTGTGTAGTCGTTCTTAACCGACTTCGAAAAAAGGAGGAGGTTCTCAATTCGTCGGGATTTTTTTTTTGCTTTTTTTTATGTATGTTCGCCGATTAATCCGTGGTTTATGATCCGATTTACGTGATTCTTTTTTTGTTCGACGCGGAATAGTTTCCATGTGGTCCTCTAAAAATTTGACATAGTTTGGCCCAGTAGTTTTCATTTTACGAACATTTTTTTGTTTTCGTTTCTTGGGACCTATATTTTTTAAGAAGCGCGGCACCATTCATAAGTCCACCCATACATAGCTAGACACTAAAAAGTAACAAATAAAAATAAAAACTTCGTTTAAAAAAACCGACTTCAAAAACTAAAATGTATAAAATAACTTATTTCTAAAGCTATTATTATTAATATATATTATCTAAAACATCTTGAAGTCGGTGCAAAGTAAATCATAAAAATTACTATAATATTTTGATAATATTTTGAAAATTACTAAGCACCGACTTAAAGATGTTTTAGATAATATATATTAATAATAATAGCTTTAGTAATAAGTTATTTTATACGTTTTAGTTTTTGAAGTCGGTTTTTTTAAACGAAGTTATTATTTTTCATTTCATCATACAATTTGTCGGTGTTCGGTAGTATAAACTTCAATCGGCACGGCACGCTGGTGTGCTGCGTGTCGGACAAGGGCACGGTGCACGTGTGGGTGGCGCGCGGCTCGTACGCGCACCTGGCGAAGGCGGCGGCGCAGCCGGACACGCGCGCGCACTGCGCCTTCGCCGGCGACGACACCGCGCTAGGTGAGTCACGTCCACGACGCCACGGAACATTTCGCCTGTCCCTATTAACAGAGTCAGATCTGCAGATCAGCAACTTTACAGGAGAGCGTTCTGAACTTTGAATTGCTTATATTTTTTTTACTACAAGAATTAAATTTTCAAATTATTATTTTTTTTATTGTAGTATAGGTTCGCGTTTGACCACAATTTTGCCCTGTGTGGAGCAAAGATGTGGTCTACGATGTAGCACGCTTACCTAGAAGGTACCTATTCACACGGTGTGTAGAGCACGTAGACTGTATATATTTTGATTTGGACGTGAAGTAACACGATGATTTTCTTATAATATTAATATTTATTACATAACGACACGTTACAATGCAAGGTTGTACATAGAATGTGAAAAAAAAAAAAACAAAAGAATGTTGACAGATGTCAAAAACATAAAACATTCCAAATCGTTTTGACGAAGTCTGTCGGGTCCGCTAGTAATAAATAAATAAAATATATGACCGTGACTTCGGCCACGCTCGACTTGAGATTCGCATGGGATCGCACTTTTTCCTTACAATTTTGACTTTTGGTAGCAAATATCAATACGTTTGTAAGGATTGTATATTACGTATGTGTTATTCTTATAAAGTTATGTCCCTAAGTGCATTAAATTAAAAACCCGCAATATATTTGAAGTGTGATTGTATTTAACAGTGATATGTGAAGATGGGACTTTCCACAAGTTCACATTTGCTGCCGAGGGCAACTGCCATCGTAGTGACTTTGAATATTTCCTTCAGGTATGTATACATTGCTTTGTCTTTAGAAGATCATTTAAGTTTTCACATACACAGTTTTTGCACTCAATTAACAGTACATATTTAATGTCGTTAAAATGTCTTAGTCAACTTAAGAAACATCAAAAATTAAAAGACATTTTTCACCAATATGATCATTCGATGTATTGAGCAAACAGCACATGATCAATATAATATTACTATTACTCTCTATCTATAAAAGAGTGGACGTTCAAATACCATGTCATCCGTCTGTCATTATGTCATGACTCGTTATAGAAATGACGCCATAACTAGCAACGCTCGTACAGGATCTAAATGGCGTTAAAGCAACATCTCAGTTGATTTGAATTCTAGTACCCTATTAGATAGTATTGAATATTTCAAACAAATTATAAATTCCTAAAAAATATACCGCACCCTTAAAATTATAGAGACCTAAACAAAAAATTTGAGTCATTGGATTTAAACATCTATCGCATAAAAAATAAGGTACAAAATTTAATAACTTTATGGGAGCTGCAAACGTCTTGTCATCGCAGCGGACAACGCAGACGCACTACTGGCTAGTGCAACGCAGGTGCGCATGTATTAATAGTTGCTCTATCTCGCTCGCATATCATCCGCCTCGTTCACACACTGTACTATAGTAGAATTATTTTCTCCGTGCAGTTTGGGTCATAAATAATCGGAGTATTTCGCTCTCTCTTCCACTCACGGGCCTTATGGGCAGGCATAGTGATACGCATTATTGTTGTCGATAAGCGTTATTGATAGTGTATTTAGTTTTGTCATTTTGTGGGTTAGTGATATAAATGAAAGAAAAAAATAGATAAAACAACGTATTTATTAAAAAAACAATAATAATTATTTAAAATAAATTATTGATTAGGTATCTATGTATTAAAGAACTATAAGTACAAAAGTTTAGAATGTAACAAGTTATATTAAAAATAAATATAAATACTTATATCTAAGTTTAAAATTAACAGCAAAAAAGATAATGATTTTTATAAGAATGATAATCTTTCTTCGATAAGAATGAGTTTTTATCGACAATGGCGTTGCGCCCGCGCAACATACACACCGCCCTAGCCAGACTGAGGCCGAATTTGATTTATGACCCAAACTGCACGGAGAAAATAATTCTACTATAGCAGTACGACTTGTTAATATTTCTACTTAAGTACCAAAATAAATCAGTTCACATCAGCACTCGAACCTTTACCTCTCGCTGCTACAACTTGACATTTTTAATTAGGTCTCTATAATTCTAAGGGTGCGATATATACCAACATAAGAAAGAGCTTGTGTTTATATACTATTTTCCTTTCAAAATTTCATTGATGAAATATTTTAATTACTGTTTGAATTGCTTTAATCGATCAACGAATAATTCTTTATTGTACAAGAATACAAAAAAAGAACTTACAGATCAAAACTGTATCATTATCAAAGGCGTCTTATTATAAGCTCCCAGACAAATAAGGATGACTCATTAGATAGACGACAACGCAGTACACATCAGGAACCTATGAATTGATGACGATAAGTACACAAGGCGAAGACCAATAGACGACCGTATGTGTTATCTTCACATTTGACCGCTTGAGTTAATCTATTGTAATTGATGCAATGTGGACTTTGGCGACCGCGCTGTGTATAATCGTAATCTATTTAGTACCTTGCGCTGTTATTATATTTGTACCTGTATTATACGTGTTTGTATAGTTTTAATAAATTCTATAGTAATCCCAACAGCATCTTAATTCGAGTCCTGCAACCCGTAACAATAGAATAAGCAGTCATACCCTTGCCATTATTTTGTGTGTTAAGAAGATTATACTTTTTGAAAATTATTTCGTATTGCAGGTAGGCGACGACGATGAGTTTCTACAATGATTTAACCATGAACTAAGTTTACATAGACTTTGCATTATATTAAGTAATACAACATGAAGTGATAATGTTTCGTGTATTCTATATTAAATCACAAAATCATTCGCAAGTTCATTTTAAATTAATAAGAGGCTGATTACCGCACTCAGAGGCTGACAATGGTGACTTGCTTTCTTTGAAATTAAATGGTCTATGTGTCAATCTGTCAAGTTCACTGCAAGCCAAGGAACCAGGGTTCGATTTCCAGAAGGGTAAATTTCATAAACTTGATTTTTTTTATTCGGACCTGGCGCCCAAGCTGGGTGCTTCTCATTCATCATTCCCGAAAGGATCTTTTTCGTAAATTAACTTAAAGTTGGTCTGTGTGTCTCAAAGCAGTTTTAAACTAATTATAACTTTGCGTTGTATATCACCCGTTAAAAACTTAACTTGGTCAACTTAAGAAAAACAATGTGTATGTGTTTCTGCAGATTGATTATTATTAATTGTGTAAAATTATGAAAATATCGATATTTCCCTTATAAAAAAAGAAAATCTTTAATTACTCTTGGAGTTAATCTACTAATAAGTGCTCTGATTGCGACAGTAAGTCATTAGCTGCCTATTCTTTACACGTTTATGAACATATTATAAAAAAAAATGTTTAAAGATATTCAAACATTGAAATACAAAATCTATATATATATATATATATATATATATATATATATATATAAGCAAAGTTTGTTTTCTTTGTCCGAGGTAAACTCGAAACTACTGGAACGATCGGCATGAAACCACAACCATTCTACGCGGAATTAATCGTAGATGGTTATAGGCTAAATATTTTTCAAATTCTATGAGCCCTTTGCCATGTTTTCTCAATTTGTTTGTTTATTAATTTATTTGCTCCCATAAAACAAATACAGGCATTTATCCTTGGTTATGTTATATTTTGCCTTTGAACCAAATTGACTCAAATTGGATAAATTTTGCAATTCAGCTTTTAGCAAGAAACGAGTTTATTAACCAAGGTTGCCTCTGCGACAACATCGTGTTGTATCAATTTTTATAAAAAGCTCCAATTTCCACTTCATAAAAATGCTATTTTCGTTCTCCATTTGCTGATAGACATTTACTCACTTCACTTGAAATACCACTTGTACCCAATTTCTTGCGGCATTTTAGATTATCACATCGAAAAAGCTTTCAAGTTTGTTGGTATTGACACAGTCGTAAAGAGACGATTTGTTTTTTGCAAGCAACATATTTATAAACCTTACATATCCTTAATAGCAATCGTTTTAAATAATTAAAAATTATGAGGAGCAATTTACAAGTTTTAACCAGCGAGGAGATCGACCTTGTTTGCGAGATGCTCCAATAGTTAAATCATTTTGGAGGTTATTGAATAATCTACAGACAATATTGGGTATCAAAGGAATAAATATGATAGGAAATTTATTCATCTCAATAACTATTAAATTACATATACCTTTGTTTGTCAATTCTTTTTTGGGGGTACGCGAAAAGTATATTTTTTTGGTTGTAGCTCTACTCCAAAAAACCTATTAAAGTTTTTTATTTTTTTCAAATTCTTTTATTTTTCAGTTATTTCAATTTTTCGGAATTTGCGTTAAGGGCACTACGTGCCACCACCAAAAGAGCCCTGCATATACATAATGTTATTTTTAAGTTACTGTACAATTAACTATAAAATATTTAGAAACATTCAATATGTATTGTAAATTAAAAGACAAGAGGCACTAAATTGCATTTTGAGTGTTTTAAGGAAAAAAGGTAAGTTTTGTATGAGAAAAGTAAGTTTGTACTGATGAAGTCCGCTTTTCCAAACATATATAAATATTTTTGTAGCTAAAAAAATGTAACCATAATTGAAAATATATAACCTTTTCAACTTTGTGTACAGATGAGTATTTGTTACTCTATTCGGAATAAGTAATATTCAAATTTCTTTTAATGTTTTTTTTTACAACAGGACAATTTGTTTGAAATTGTTAAAATAAAACAAAATTCTAACGTGACTAATATGTGATTAATTATAAGAATATATTTTTGGGTAAAATACTTTTGGCTTAGAAATTTAGATTTTTATAGTTATGTATGTATTTGTCGTTGAAGCTCTTGAATAATGTGTTTAAAATGGCCGGTGTTAAATAATGGTCCGGAACCTGCTTTAGTAATTAATATTTGTGATTGTAAGAAAATGTACAAGTTTAAATATTGGAACTTGTATTTGTGTTTGTAGCGTTCTAAATAAGGTCAACAATAATCATTTAAATTTTTGACAGCTGTCATTTTGATTCTCTTTTTCTTTTTAGTAGGGTTTATGGCTCCAATTCAATTTGACGTTTTTAAAATTTGGAGTTATGCAAATAATATCTGTGATGTTTTACTAACAATGAGTTATAATTTCCGTAAGGTTTAAGTTAAATTGCAGAATGAAAACAAGGACAAATATATTCTATAAACCTAGAATCTAAGAATTTTCAAAATAGCCTCCAGGGAGCCGCCTTTTTTCAGATTACATCCCGCATTTCAGTCACTACTTTTATTTGGCTTATTATATTACTCAAAACATGAACATGTGTCATAATTTCATAAAATCTGGTAGTCTATTAGGCTGTGAGTTTGTATCACACATATTAAATAAAAAATTGCCTAGTGAAGTTAATTCAACTCAAAAAGAGAAACTTGATATATATTAAAAATGTTGACATCAGTGCCACCTTTAATGGCAGCTGTCAATGTTAAATAATAATTTAATAATAGCCATATTTGATAATTATCTAAATTGCAGCTCCGTTTTGTGCAATTTTATATAAGCTACATATAAAGGATATAATATATTTGTGATACTTATATGTTATTAATGATTATAGAGTATTTTTATAATGTAAAGTTGGTGACATTCATTTTATTTTTGTTTGCCATTAATATTTTATGGTATAACTTGTGTTGCCACGTGATTTTAGTTTTATATATAGTTATGATTCCGCCATCTGTATAAGAATATGGTGAATAAAAGTAAATTGTTAAATAAGATCAATTATATTTTATTTACACTCAGTTCTTTACTTTTGATGAGGAAATGGTACCTTTTGCATTTGCTCACAATATTAGTTACGAATTGATATTCTAGTTCTTATATTAAAATATATCGACAAATACAATATTAAAATTAATATTATCTTTATTTTATGTTTTAAATAGTCATTATATTGGAACTGACAGAATATAATTTTAAATTAATGTATAAGGTTTTCTTGTATTGTTTAAATTGAAGGCTTATATCAAACGCCCTTTGAAAAATGTAAAATTATATGTAAAACTGTGTATGTAATTATGTAAATATTTTCATAGATACACTATAGTTTTTATACTTTAAAATTAGAAAATAATATCATCTCATCTTGTAATATTGAAGCTTGAATATTGGGTCACCAAGACATAGCTTGATATTATTTAGGCGGAATAGTGCACTCTTGAAATGTAAATAAGGAGTTTCATATAATAATTTATTTTTTTATGAAATTGTAAAAAGCAATGGTGACTCTGTTTTATATGAAAGCTTTAGGGGTCTCGAGTGATTACCTAAATAAAGTTATTTGGAATTTTAACATTAAATATTTCTTTTGAAATAATATTGTTTTATTACTCACCTGTTATTGAAAACTATTTCCCCGATATCACCAGCCACTCGCTATCTATCATATTTAGCTATTCGACAACTGAAATGATCTATGTAACTCTTTATATGAAGTTAGTTAATCAATCAAGATCAATTAAAATAATCTTATTATTATTGTTAATAACAAATACAAGGTTTCATAGACATTAAGTTCATAAGTTAAAATTAGCACTTTTTGATACATAACTTACTTATGTACTTACTGTCATAAGAGGGGACGAAACAACCCACAGTCATGTGCTAGGGCATATTCCCGACTGGATGGCTACCACCCCTGGACTTAAGTATGTCGCCATAACAACCTTCAGTTGTGTTCCGGCATTAGTGACCAGGTTCCAGTCTCCCTAAAGAGAGCAGCAGCGCATTTGTAGCGCCTTTGGTGTTTCAAATGTCCATAGGCTCTGGTAACCGCCTTCCATCAAGTGGGCCGTCTGCCTGTCTACTAAACTCCTGCAATAAAAATGTAAACAGCTCTTCCATCTCTCTCCATGAATCCCTGTCCCTCCCTACTCTTGGGCAAAATAGGATACCAAGAGATAGCAAAAGAAGATGAAGATATTATGGAAGATTTTTGGCAGGGTTCCTTACATATGTTTAAAAAATATGTAATTCTCATGAGTTGTCTCAATGTCAGTTTCATGATCTTGAACTCTATAGGAGAAAAATCAAATGAGTTTTAAATCAAATTAGATATTTAAAAACAAATGCAAAATTAGAAACTAATTATTGCACTAAATAAATTACATAATTATTTACATAAATCATTCACTATCTGGTTTCTTTCTTCCAAAAGGATCTGACCATATTTTCATATCTGAAAAAAATAGACATCAGTTTAGTACTACTATTAAAAATGCATTATGGACATCAGTACTGATATATAATATATACATATAAATGTAAAAGTGACTGTTTGTTTCTTCTCAAAACCAAAGAAAATAAATATTATCATGAGTAAAACTAGAAATGAATTTTGATAATGATTTCACTTACTGCCTGGTTGAATATCTTCCTGGTTTATGTTTTTTCTAGCCTCCTTTTGAATATTTTCTGAAAAAAATACAGGCCAATAATTAATTAACAAAGAAAACAGTTTTGTAATTAGCATAATATTATTTTTGAGCATAGACAAGGTTTCATGAAATAGTAACATGAAAATATACTATAGGAATTACAGTCACCTAGTGAAAAATGTCACCACTAACACTGTAGTCACAGAAGGCAGGCCAGGTATCTTCAAAGATAATCGGGTGTGGTTTACATATATGTCCCCGGAATCATAAGTAATGCGGGGGGGGAGGAGGGAGGAAACCTTACTCCTTCTGCAACTGCTATGGCGAGGAAATATACAGTTACTGAGTAATTAATGCTTTTGTCAATCTAACCTCACTTCTGTTTTTGACTAATATATAACATAAATAGTGAATGGTTACCAGTCGGTTCTGCCTTTGGTCTACACAAAACCTAACCTAACCGACTGTTTAAAACTCCACATACTTAAATTTTCGGATACATACAGTCTCCTATTTCGATAAATCCCGTCAAAAAACGTCTCGGCGACAAAATTACCAGATCATTGTCGTGAATTTCAAACTTCGATAATTAATTGAATATGTATTTTTTCCATTCAAAACCAATTTCAGTTGTTATAAATAAGTCTTAAATATATTCCTAAACACATTAACCATTAAAATCACCCAGGAAATCATCCGGGGACATATATGTAAACCCAACCCAGATAATCTCCCCTTAAACTAGCAGTGACCTTGCAATCAACATCTTTTAATTTGAATAATGTTTTTAACTCAATTTGAGAAATTGGTAGTTCTAATAAGTGTTTTATAATTTCACTTTAGGTACATATGGACAATATGTACAAATTCAATACATTTAGACCCAGTTTAAAATGATGCAAACAAAGGTGTAGTTTCGATTTCTGAACCTTATTATCTCTTAATTGGTAAATACAGAATACAAATACTCAAGAATAAATAACTTACTATACTCAGAAACGTCTAACATTGGACTAATAGCAATAGGATACATGGTCAATCCAATAAAACCGACGAACCCAGTTACAAAAGCGAAGTAACGTACATTCTTGGAGATAGACATTATATGAAAATGTTTACATATGAGCTTTTCAGATTTAAAGGTTACTTCTGAAATCTGATTATTTATGATTGTTTTGGATCGAATTTCAAATTTTATTACGTGAATCGAGAGGTTATTAACTTGTTTAAGGTTATTATTTATAATTATAAATAAACATGTCACTTTTGATAGCAATCAGCTGATGCTTGTTGTTGTTTATACATCAAAATAGCAGGCAATGAAACTTAGTCCATATAGATTTATTTCCGTGTTTGCCGAGAACATGTCGATAACCGTTACTCGAGATACATGATTTGCTTTTTGTTTTTTAAAGGCTATGCTTTTATAGGGGGAAATTGACAGTCCCTTATTAATTTTTAATTATTGCCTTTCCGCACAGCAATATTTCACCGCGAGATTTTTATTCTCGCGTATTAAATTCCGCTACCGGAATTACAACTAGTACGCACTGTGAATAAAATTTTGTACTATTTTTGTCAGTTTAATTCAGTTCTCGGCTGAGTCGCACGTGTAAAATGGCCAACAAAACTAAAATTTTAATTTATCTAATGCTAAGGTGGTGTAACAGACGTAGGTATCAAAAGATGTCATAAACATTGGATTCACCCACTTACGGCATTGAGACCCATGAAAGGATTTTTCTACATAAAAGATCAAGAATTGCGAAATACAGCAAAAAGTTTTTTGGCTATTACAGAATGACAAAAAAAACATTCGATAATTTACTACAACTTTCAATTGTGACGTTGCACGACTGAGCGAAACGAGCGAATTTTATTCCACAGTGCGAACATACTCAGACTTACTTCATACGGTACAAAATATTCCCGCAGAAATAAATCGCACCGCTTCGCATTCAATTTGCTTCAAGTCACAGATTTTTTCCCGCCAGTGCGGCTACTCCGGCTACTCCTATAATATTAAGGCTGGTGTGCACCGACTTTTAACCGGTGGTTAAAATAAATTAATCGCCAAAATGTATGCATTTTATCAGTGATTATTTTATTTTAACCGCAGGTTAAATGTCGCACACCAGCATTAATGTGTTACAGAATAACGAGAAAAAAATGTGCGGTGAAATATCACAGTGCGCACAAGGCCTATGAGCCCGTGAACAGCTACCTGTATGTATTTGACCAGACCTGAGTTTTTGTACATTGAGGCCCCTATAACTACCATGCATGAGGTGGAGACTCACTAAGCTCAAAGTAATGGACGTGATGAGCGCTCAGGCAAGACAGATATCGATTTTTGTCGAATTATGAATCAATTTGACCACGTTTGCATTTTTGAAATTTGAAAATATATGATTATTACTATCGAAAAATAAGAATGGCAGACCATTATCGTGCGTTTTACTTTATGGCAGACATTTTGAAAATGCCAAAAAAAAATTGAAAGTAATTGACCAGATCTGCCATTGACATATTTTATTTACTATAGTGTTAAAAACTTATATTGATCACGGTAGACAATACATTTGGTACACACATCAATAAATAATAAAATCTCAGCTTTGGTATAGGGGCGGCCTCAATGTATAAAAACTCGGATCTGGTCAAATACATACAGGTAGCCGTTCACGGGCTCTTAGACTATTTGGTTTTACAGGATTAACTCAGTTTTGAGCGTAAAGCGATGAGTATACGTTATAAAGGCATTGCTATCTATTTACTTGAATATTTTTTGTAAATGTATGTTTGTGACGCTAATGTAAATTAAGATTAAAAATTTCAGACTTAAAATTCAAGAAGAAAAAGGTCCTTTTCTTTAAAGAAGCTTGCTGAGTCGAGACAAAGGTTTCTCTGGCAACCGATTGAATGGTTGCAATAGAATAAACCTAGTTTGGCACAATTTTTAAAAATAATCTAATGGGAATCTGTTTTTAAACCGATAATTTTAAAAAAGAGGGGTTAATATAGGTATTGATAACTAATTGGTGAGCAAATTGATAAGTAAAAATTTAAAAAAACTAAAACTATTTAAACTTAATTCTTATCATAATTCGGTAGAGTGCATAACATTATTCTTACATCAAGTTGGATACCCAAGTATAACAAACATCTCGATTTTATATAACATATCAAACTTTAAAATCGCGGCCCTGTAAAATCGTTATTTTGAACTTGTCAACGTATTTCAGCCAGCCGAATTCTCGTGATAACTCGAAAGACCTTAATTACACATAGCAGTTCAAATATCTTACAAAACTATCAATATTTTACAACTGATGTTCATTATAAACTATTACACATTTTAGCAAATAAAATAGTTAGCACTACGTCACCCTTCTGTCCTTGCCAAAAACCATCAGTTTGAGAAAATACATACCTTTATACCTACTAAATTAAATAATGTTATTGAATAAGCTGAAGATCTTGCTTTCTAAAAGCGAGTTAATAAACTTTGTATCAATAAATTTTATCTAAATTATAGTTTTAAACTGTCACTATGTAAGCCCTCTTCAGTAACGATAATATGCGAACATATATTATATACATAAATTCAATATTTTACGATTTATAAGTATGATTCATCGCAAGTTGTTTAACTAATTACAACTTGTTTATAGTTTAATGATGAGTGCGGACTCCAACCTAGATTATTGTTTCATTGTAGTATTGTATTTTGATTGTTTATTTTAACTACTAGTTATCTGCTTCACTATAGGTACCTTCATAAATAAGATAAACCTCCAATATTGATAAAATAAAAGAAAAGCTATTGGTATTCTTTTTATGTTGGCGATTTAAATATTACAAGTGGTCGTCGGCATGTCGTATGAAGTTGCCAACATGAACAGTACAATGATAGCGTGTAGGGGAATAAGACCATTAGAGTTCCTAATAAACATTCCGTATTAAAGGTCTTATTCGTATTGAGTTCGAGAAAGTTTGAAAAATTCTTTAAGAACCATAAAGAACCCTACAATCTTACTCTAAGTCAATATGAATAAGACCGTACGACACTGACAAGAAATAAGAATCAAAGGTTTATAACTAGTCTTATTTGTTTTTGCAATTCGGACCGACTTGTTGTTTTTGCAATCAAGTAACTGGTTTTAAATTTTTCGACAACAGCTTTACAGGTATATATAACTACCTAATTATAATGAATATCTAGCCAAACTCTATACCGTAAAAACATATAATTGCGCTGTTTAAATTATGTATGTACGTAAAGAAAAAACTATTTATTATTCCACAACTATTTAATTCCATCGACAAATTAAACCTACCTACACCTTATCACATCTTGTTTAAGAGAATTTTTAAAACTAATTTAATATCTTTAGCCATAATAAGGCGTAAAAACCTAAACACTGATAACGTTTATATCTACAGATACGTTCGGATCAATAAAACTGACGCCTTCCTCTAATAGTTGCAGTAATTTTCTATAAACTAGAGTAGGAGCGTCGATTGCCCATAAGAAGTCTATATGATTAAACTCTTTTAGTGGTACAATGTAATGTACTATAGGATTCGCTAGTTGTACATATAAATTTGTTACATCAACGTCACTTGCCAACCAATCATTCTGAGCACTAAACAAAGCAATCGGCAACGTTATCTTGTGGAGAGGATATTCCGGCGGCAATATTGTACCGTACTGTTTAATATTTCCATCTGGTCCATAATCAAACTGCTGGAACTTTCCCTCGTGACGAATCTCTTGCGCATAATGTACCAAAGTCTTTGTAGAAGCGCCAGCTGGACTATGACCAAGAATAATTGGCAATAATGACTTATTGAACTGGCTCTCGTCATGTCCACACAGAACGAACAACGAGTTCTCGCATATAACTTCTTCGTAATGATTAATCTCACATGCGTGCTTCGATAACCATCGCAAAACCGCGTTTTGAGGAAGAAATTCATTTGCTCCAAGTAATTTCATTAAGTACTCAATGTTATTACTGAACCTAGCAAGTAGATGTATTGGGCTTTTGATATCAGTCATAAAAGCGACTGGAGCTAAAGCGAATCCCGCCCTTAAAACCTTATTATATTGTGTTTTGGTTGATAACAAAGCAAATAGGACCGAAGTTCCCATTGAATGTCCGATGTAATTTATCTTTGTATCCCATCCTTTTGTCTCCATTATGTAGTCAATAACAGCAGGTAGATCGTACTGGCTGACTTCATGGAAAGTAAAATTCCAAAATTCAAATGATCCCGTATCCCTTGAGACGTGGGCACGAGAGTATGTATTTCCTCTAACATTGGCCAGCCATACATCATACTGGGCTTCAGATAGAATATATGGGAGGCCTTTCTCTGGGCCCGGAATAACCCAGTCAGCAGAGCTACTGAGCAGACCATGATGCAATAAAACAGTTTTTCTTAGATTCTTTGTCAGAGAGTTTTTAGGGTAAGGGATTCTATGTATAGTCAGTATGTATCCATCTTCAGTGACGACTGTATGCGACTCTGCAGGATAGCCATGAAGTGCGATCAATTGCGGCGTCGTCATTTGTACTGAGGGATCATCATTCACGCATTTGTATTCTATTTCCGGTGGTGCGATTGAGTCGAATATTTCATTATCTTTCTCTTGAGCGTCATTTATAATATCAATAAATTTCCTTTTAATTCTAGTCTCTTTATTTGTCACCTCATCTTGAGTTGAATTTGATCCGAAACCAAAATATCCCCCAATTTTATTTTGCACATTTTCAACATAAAAATGTTTAATGCTTCGTCCTTTATCTTTCACGTAATTTGTAATTTGAGCGGTTTTGTTTGATATAGTATCAAGCACATTGGGAAACCACGAAGTGGTGCGACATTCACAATAATTCGTGTGTATGATTAAAAATAACAATATTAATATGGGCAATTTCATTGCAAGTACGCAATACACCGTTCCCGTCGCACGATCTTCACTATACTGAAGTGCGTTATAGAACACAGACGTACTTTATCCCTCGCCTAAGGTCAAGGGGGAACATGACTAACTCGACATATGAACCGCTGTATTTTATTTACAAACATCAAATTTGATAAACACTATACAAGCCATGCATGAACTGGAAAATGAGTCATTAGGTATGAAATTCAATAATTACTATTGATTTTCTGACGTAAATCGGCAGTACTTATTCATATATTTTGTAAATAGAAATAATTAGTTACAGATTTGAAATTAAACTTTGAGTTGTTTACATTATAACTAATCAATTATTTATGATAATGAACTTATTATGCTTTATTATTATGAGTCATAAGGTTTTATCTATCATGCCATATCTTAGAACAAAAATCAATTTTGTTGAATTCGAATTTTTTTTTTATACTAACTGACTTCCTCTGTTTTATAGGTCTTTGTCATACTTCTAGGCTAAACTTTAATCTACTTTCTGTTCTATGTACACCTTTTCATAACGTGTTATTGTATTTGTATTGCTATTGTATTTAAGTAGAAGAGAATTGTTTTCCACTACGTAGTGAAGTTCAGAGTAGCAATACACACACAATTTACACGGCTTTGGGAATTAATAATTATACTTAGATCAATAAACGTCTAGATCACGCATCAATTGCACAAAAACGGCCCCAAAAACAGTGCACCAAATTTGGCGCACTCGCTCCTCACGCCGTTCACGCCTGTTAGTGTCGTTTTGACTATAACACGGCCGGCGTAACTTGGCGAATATGAACATAGGCTCTGCGAACTTTAGAGCATGTACACTCGTGTGATGAGTGGGCGTATACGACTCGTCAGTGAATACAATTGGTCGCCCTTCATCCCTGTATTTTTTCATTGCTTTGTACTAGTTGTTCACTGTATTTTCTTCACGAGTTTACATGCGCTAAAGTTCGCAGACCCTATGTTCACATTCGCCAAGTTACACCGACCGTATTATACTTAACTGGATGGAGCTCTCACGAAAAAAATCTTTATACCGTCCAGCGCTATTAAAATGTGTCGAAACTATTTAAAAAAAGGAAAGGATAAGGATATGATGTTATTTCAACGAAAAACTTATCACCTTTTTCATGATTTCTTAGTAAAAACATGAAATTTAATTTCAATATTTCTAAGGTTATCGAATTGACTAATGTTGTCAGGTGAGAAGTGGAACTTATTTTCCAAAATTTGGGGAGTTTGTTACGATTTTTATTTTTGTAAAATACGAATGATTTGAAAAATCTATAGAAAACAGACATGTAATGTTTGTGGGTCCGTCCGAATTTCTTAAACCAGTTTATATTACGTTTTAAATTTTCTACGAATCCAATTGTTGCAATTCGTTGGATAAAAGAAATCTGGGAATCGCAAGATCTCCACCACTGGAATCCAAACAAAAGGTCGTTTGTGTTTTCCAATTATTTTGAGGAATATATATATTATTTTAGAATATGTAATAATATTTTCTATTTATTAGTTTGGGAAATGAACTAATTTACCATGAATCTCGACAATAGAAACTTATTTTAATACTGTCATATGTATATACTTGCAGTAATGGAAATAAACATAATATACTTTTTAAAACAGAAAATACGGGATATTTTAAGTATCATGCAAGCAAATTTTAAATAACCAATTATATATTGTTGCAATAGTGCTTGTTTTTGCTGGATTGATAATTTACAACAAATTAACAAAGAGTAAATTTTTGGTGCTCTAAACTTTAATTAACTTTTACTGTTTAGTTTCTTCTAATGTAATTTTAGTTATCGCTAAAGAGGAGAAGTAGTGAGAGAGAGGGAAGGATTTCGAAACTTATTTTTTGTATAGCTTTATTTTATGTTACCTAAAAACATGTAATCAATTTATGGAGATATGATGTATTGACATTTTTTTAGTAGATTATTGTCATAATTACGAAATTAATTTTGTCTATATTCTGTTACCTGCATCTCCATTAATTCCTAATCCATAATAATTTAATATATTGATATGTTAGAAAACAAATTTTAGTTTATGAAATAATCAAATCGTAAAGTTTGAATAAAAACTTTTGAATATGAATATTTTTATTTTAATAATAGCCCTTTTCAAGTGGTTTAGTTGCTCTTAAGTTGCTGCATTAAACTATTCCGTGTACTTACCCCTTAGTTCCTACTACTGATATAAATTTACATTACATATAACACACCCAGTATGAACCCATCGAATCATCCCAAGTCCACTATTAGAAATTATTTCATTGATTTTTAGGGTAAAATAATCTTTGGCATAACTAGTCGTCTAATAACCATAGTGAACATATTGTGTAACACAAAAAGAATTTGCCATTATGGATATTTTTTTTTAAGAATCGTTAGATTAGTATTGGTAATTAACAGACTTATAAAAATGTACTAATATCTGTACAGACATTTAATTGCGAATTAAAATTACTACATATACTAAAATGTGTTATGAATTCATTTGTGCATGTGTTTTTTATGATTCGGTCCAAGACACACAACTTTAGTTGCTAATTTTATAGATTTTTATTATTTAATTATAGAAGAAAAACTGAAACCTCTGAGTAATATTAACTTATAACACAAAGAGGGATTAAATCATTACGATCATTTAAACTTTTCACTTATATAAAAATATTTAATTATAAAATATAAAAAATGGGGTGATTTTTTTTAGCTCAAAATCTCTCCTCCCGAAATCACGCACACATTGATAGTTTTTCTACAGTGAATTTAGCAACGCTTCGCGTTTTTGATGCCGTGTTTGGCGATGTTGTTTGTTCGCAATGCTCTCTCTAGACATGTTATACCTCAATGTAATTATATTATCTCCATCCAACATTGTTATATTTTTCAAAATCTGACGAACGATACTACACAAGAATAAGTACTTAAACTGAAATAAAAATCCTATACTTCTTCCATGGCTATACTTAATTTATATATTCTTTCACGATTTCATATATACTTTGTTGCGCCATACAGGTGATACAGCTTCACATTTGAATAAATGTTCCTGGATGTAGACGCAAGAGTGTCCAAAAAAAGGCTTTTGTACGATATACATACATACAATTTTCATCGCACTATACTTATTGTTATTTATTTAGGTTTTTGGCTTGGATGCTACTAGGTCTTTAAGCCAGATCTTAGATTACAACATAGTTTCTTCATTTCATAAACCTATGTACAGCTGAGCTGAGCTGTAGATTATCACTTGAAGCCATTCAACGGAGTTTTGTGACAACTCAAAAGACCACATTTTACTATACAGTTCACATTTCTCACAAAAACACATAATTACTACTCAAAAATTATCAATATCCTACAACTATTGTTCATTTTAGAGTAATTTTAGACATTTTTAGAAAGATAAAACTGTACAGCACAACATCTCCTTTCAGATTCCGCCAAAAACTCTGTCTCCCTCTCCAATGTACAGGTACACCCAGATTAGGGTTGCCCCTGTTCTGGGTGAATATTTTGTGGTTGGGTATTTTTTGGAACAAAAATTCCAGTGCTGATGAATTTGGGTCTGTATTTTAACCTACAGCCTTACAAAAATGCAATAAAATATACAACAAAGGATGCAATTCTACAAAAAAATAAAATCCAAATATGACTGTGTACAATAATTATAGTGGTATTAATTACGTCACTTTTGGTGTAATAAATATAGTCATACTGGGTTTATTTATCTTACTTTATATGATAACCAGGGTTAGCTTTAGTCACAAAATGTACCCCCAGGGGGTGCCGCCCTGGACTCCCCCCCCCGTCCAGGTAGCGGTACAAGGGATGCGTCCCCGGGCCCCGAGCGGCCACTGTCACATTCCCCCTTCACTCCGTGACAGTGGTGTCCCACCTTTCCGCCTCCAAATCCTAATGCCTTCGCCTCCTTCCCAAACCTCCTCCCCAAACACCCATCCCTTCCGTTGCGACCGCCAGCGTCGAGATTTTCTCCGCTGGCCGTCGAGGACGGCGGTGGTGATGTCCACCCCACCACCGCCGGCCTGACCGGCGACCTACCCTCCCCCGCTCCGTCCGCCGACGCTGCTGTGTGCGCGAGGCGGCGGGGAAAAGGGGAGGAAGGAGAGGGGGAGGGGTGTTGGCGCAGGAGCAATCCTTCGCAGCCTCCCCTTCCCCCTATCGCGAGGCCCCCCCCGCCGCTGACGCTGCTTAGTGCGCGAGGCGGCGGGGGGGGCGAGGTGGAAGGAGAGGGGGGAGGGGTGTTGGCGCAGGAGCAATCCTTCGCAGCCTCCCCCTCCCCCCCTATCGCGATAACCCCCCCCCGCCGCTGACGCTGCTGAGTGCGCGAGGCGGCGGGGGGAGGAGGAAGGAGAGGGAGGGGTGATGGCGCAGGAGTAATCCTCGCAGCCTCCCCCTCCCGGCGGCAGCGGGCGTCGAGGTCTGGGGGATCCACATAGACCTCCGCCCGCACTAATGCCGCGAGAGGGCGCGAGAGGCAGCCGCGCGTCCCTCTCAGGGCCGGGGAAACGTCATTCCCCGGCCCGCACACAGGAGAGGCCGCCTCTGTTTACGAGGCGGCCGGCCGCTGCCGGGGTTGCGGGTTAAGCTCACGCATGTACCGCGACCCCGGCGCTAGGCGGAAGGAAGGCTCCCATGGGGTTTTAGTGGGTATACCGGCAGCCGGTCGTATTGAACCGGCGTCGGGAAGCCCACACACCGGCGCGCATGATCCCCGCGCGGCTGACGGTGCGGCAACGCATTTCCCCATGTAAAAAAAAAAAAAAAAATAGTCACAAAATGTACATGTTATAGTTATATTGTCACACGACTCATTATCTGCACTATCTATAATAAAATGCTTATAATACAAGGTCACTGCATTTTTTTGGTTAATCAACTTAACTTTTTGGATTTTGTAATCAAATTATATAAAAATATATACCCGATCAAATAAGTACCTCCACTTTTTTAAAATCAGTTACAAAAAATGAAATTTTGTTGCCTTCATAAAATTTGTTAATGTGTGGGGTCTAACACATGCTTGTCCATTTTTTTATCCAAATATAGGGCAATGTTTTTGAAATAGTATTTGGGTATTTTGGCAGAATGGGGACTTTTTGTAAATTTAGACGACACCTTGAAACACTGTTGCCAGACAGCGGGGGAGCCCTGCAAATTCGGGGGTTTTTTTTGACGTCGGGGAAAATTCTGGGGTTAAGATTCTTTGGGGGGACATTCGGGGGAAATATTTTGTCGTGACAAATTTTGGAGAGATATTTTAAGTATCATCTACAAAAACAATTCTCATCACTACAATTATTATATCTCAGTCACAATACGGTATTATTACATTCTGTTAGAATTATACTCTAATAGTGATTCATACTACAATTCAATAGTTCATTTTCATAATTCAATTCATTCGTTCGTTCATTTACGTTATTTATTTATTATGCCGTCTCTACTCGTATGCATCGTATCCAAGAAGCTTATGAGCTTCTTGGTCGTATGTCATAGCCTACTTTTCGTTAGAGACTCACAATGATCACGTTCCCAATCGCGGTTTTTCCCGTTCCACTTATTTGCTGGCGTTACAATCGTAAATTCAAGTGGAATTGTTATTTAATCTACCTATTGACACGGGTCGTTGTGAGCACCCCATGAGCGAAAATGATGACTTTATTAGTGACGTTTTCGCTACGACGGTGGTTTTGCTGTTTTATTTCTCCTTTAAAATAAGTACCAATTGTTTTGGGAATTTTTCTCAAAAAGCTTATTTTGGAAAAAAATGGGGGTTAATTGACATGGTCATCTGGCAACACTGCCCTGAAATCATTTCCTTTCAATTTTCATCATATATGATACATCATATAATAATATGATACACTAAATATAGTGTATCATATATGATGAAAATTGAAAGTGAATATAAGAAGAAATGACTAATAAGTCATGGGAAAAATCACTCACCAAGAAGAATATCTTTTTGATACAAAGATATCAGTGTCTTAACAGTCAGTACAATTATTTTTTCTTAGAGATTTTTTGCGTTCTATTAGTAGGTACGTATTGCAGTAGATGTCACTGTTCCCAAATTGAACACCAAATGAAAGTAAATAATATGTTTCGTTATACGCAGTTGTTTTAATACTTGTTTAAGAAATATTTGATATGTTTTTATGTTTTTGCAAGCCATGTCAGCTAATAAATATATTTTAAAGTGTGTTAATTCTATTCCTCACCTTTTTCAAATTATAAAGCTCTTTTTAACTTTAATTACTGGATTTTTGATGAATTGTCGATTTACCAGAAACTTATTTGAAAGATGTCAAAACGAAAAAGACATTCCGATCGATACGAGTTACACTCTTGAATGTATGTACTTTGTTTGTGTTTTGATTATTTTTCGATAACTTTGTTTGATTCCTGGACCCCGAAGACTTCGCTTATCACGTTTACTAGTGTGTGTGATCACGTTGGACTTACGCATGTACCCTGAACACCGATTTGCCTAACGGTTTGTTCTCTGAGGACTTGGATTATGGCTTCTTCTGAAAGAGGTTGTTGTGTGCCCAGATGCGGTAAAACTTGTAAGTAAATCATCGTAACGGCACCAGATTAGATGTGGATACAAATAATGTTATGAAAATGTAGATAGATAGATAGATAGATAGATAACACTTTATTGCACACCAAAATATACAATTAAAAAAACAGTCCATGTTTACAATATTTTCTAGGCAATACAACAGGCGGCCTTATCGCTCAAAGCGATCTCTTCCAGGCAACCTAAATAACAGAGATTGAATCAGGCGAAATAGGTGGTGCAGGAAAAAGACAATAGATACTACACAATACACAAATACTCAAACTAATTTAAGAAATAAATATACAAATACATACATATATACATAGTCATATATATATATATACAATAACACATAAGTTATTATAATAAATAAATGTGTTAGCATGATTATATTCCGTAAATCAGAAATAGCTATTTATGGACAAATAGTGTTTTCTAAGTAAATTTCTAAATATAGGTAAGGATTTGGCCTCTCTGACAGTAAGAGGCAGCATATTCTAAAGTTTGACAGCCTGCACCGTAAAAGAATTATCATAATAAGATGAAGTGTGTGCAGGCGTCATAAGTTTTCGATATGTATCATGGCGCAAATTTTGGGCAGTGGATAGGCGAAGGAATTTAAAACGTTCCTTAAGGTACTGGGGACTATTAGGAGTATATAATATGTTATAAAGGAGAGTGAGAATGTGAGTATTCCGGCGAAAATGAATAGGAAGCCACTTGAGTCTTTTACGATATTCGGAAACATGGTCATATTTACGCAAACCAAATATGAACCTTATACAAAAATTCTGAAGCCGCTCAAGCTTGTTCAGCTGTTCTAAGGTTAAATCTAGATAGCAGGCGTCAGCGTAATCAAGTATGGGAAGCAAGAGGGACTCAGCAAGCGTAATCTTGGTAGCAGTGGGCAGAAAGTTTCTTAATCTTCTGAGGGATCTAGAAGATAAGAAGACTCTGCGACTTAAATCGGTGATGTGAGGCCGCCAAGACAGCTCTCTATCGATGATTATGCCGAGATTTTTGACAGTATCGCTCAGAGGAATATGTGTCCCGTCAAAAATAACCTGTGGTAGGGAGGACCAGTTAACTTTGGCATTCATCCTAGGGCTACCGACGATTATCAACTGAGTTTTCTGTGGGTTTACGGCAAGTCCAAACTTTTTGCTCCATCTTAGAATGTGATCTAGGTCAGTGTTGATTTTATTGATTGCAGTATTTAGTGAATCAGTATCACTTTGTACGTAAATTTGTAAATCGTCAGCATATAGGTGGTAGGAAGAAGATAATTGGTCGGAGATAGAATTTATGAAAACAGCGAATAAAAGAGGAGATAAAACGCCGCCCTGAGGAACACCGGCAGTTAAACCACACCAGGATGAGTACGCCTCATCGATACGAATTCTCTGCCGGCGCCCATGCAGGTAACTGTGAAACCAGTCGATTACTGATGGAGATACGTTAAGAGTGCGAAGAATACCAAGCAATAAGTCGTAATCAATATTATTGAAGGCGCTGCTAAAGTCTAACAGTGATAGTATTGTCAACAGGCCATTTTCCATCCCATGCCGTAAGTCATCCGTAATCTTGACCAATGCTGTGACTGTGCTGTGGCCTGGACGAAACCCGGATTGGAAGGGATTCATTAATGAATTTTGAGAAAGGAAAGTGCTAAATTGCATGTGGACTAGGCGTTCTAAAACTTTTGAAAGATAAGGGAGAATGGAAATTGGACGGAATTCAGAAAAAGACGAAGGATTTGCTTTTTTGGGGAGAGGAATAACATGTGCTTCTTTCCAAGCAACTGGAAAGGTACAAGAAGTGATGGAGGAATTAAGGATGTGGGTTATAATGGGAATTATGACATCAAGAATGGGTACGATCATGCCACGACTAATACCATCACTGCCGACTGCATTTGAAGATATAGATTTTATAGCACTTTTAACATCACATTCAGATAAAGGACTAAGAATAAAACTTGGATGTAAAGGAGTTGGAATAGAAGAAAGATTTTTCAATGTGTTTGACTTTGTCATTTTGTCAAAATACTTTGTAGATGTGAAATGTTGATTAAGACTATCAATGTCGAAGTTATTTGGAAAAGGATTTTGCACTGGTTTTCCAACTCCAAGTGATTTCAAAAATTTCCATACTTTTGAAGGATTATCTTTCTCAACTGATTCATGAATATACCGGCGCTGTGCATCCCTACACACTCTATTGCAGCGATTACGAACTGTTATGAAAGCTTGTTTGTTTTCATCACTGGGTTTAAGCTTGTATTTGGTTTTAGCCACAGATTTCTTATGTATGAGCTTCTTGATATCGTCTGTAAGCCAAGGTGCAGGAAGATGCTTTATTCTGACACGTCGCATAGGTGCATGCAAATCATACAGCCTCAATAAGACTGTATTAAATACATACACCTTTTCATCTACAGTAGCTGCCTTGAAGACCCCAGACCAATCCAATTCTTGGGCGTCCTTGACTAGGGCGGCCAAGTTTATACCACCAAAATTACGCTGCAGGATAACTTTAGTTTTGGCTTTTGGTGGACGAATGTTATAAGAAAGAAAAATCAAGTCATGATGAGAAAAAGCGTCCGCCGAGCACTGACCATGAGAAATAACATAAGAGGGTGTAGAAACAATGATTAAGTCTAAGAGAGACGGTGAAGAATTGGGAAAACAATGTGTTGCTTTCAGTGGAAGTATGGTCAGGCCAGAAGCCGTAACTAAAGATTCGAGGGACATACTACGATGATTCTGTTTTAGAAGACAGGTGTTAAAATCACCCATAATAATGGAATGATTATAATTTGGGATTAAGTCTTCTAAAAGTTTTTCAAAGGAAGAGAAATAATTAACTTTAAGGGAAGGGCTATAAAACACACCTACCAAGACCTTTACCGAGCAAAGCTCCACCTCAATAAATAAGTGCTCAGTGCTCTAATGTATGCCTTTGAATATTTTAATAAAAGGAAACATAATAAATCACGCTACCGCTAAATTGTTGTTTTATTTACTAACAAATAAACATTTTTTGGAAAGGGTTTTGGGAATTGTAGGAGTTAAATTATTAACTCCCGCAATTTCCAAAAGTCTAATATAAAAATCAAAATAATACTAGACCCCCTGGATGGTTTTTGCCGTTGAATAGTGTCGTATACCGATAGAGTGCGATGGTATATACATTGTGACTGTTGACTCTATACCAGTATATATAAAGTACTCTGTGAAAGATATATATCCCTCTTTCATATCTTTGTGGCGCTGGCCACAATGAATATTTTTAAATATTAATAAAAAGTTAGCCTTGACTGTCATTGCTTTTTCAACAAACTATTGGAGTTTTATTTAATTTTAATGAATAAATTATTTTTATGTGGGAATATCCTTGCCCACATCTTTATCTCTTTATCTTTACAGTGAATAGTGTCAGTGTCAATTGCAGACAAGATGAGTTGTTATCTGTGAGTGATATACTGGCAGAGCCGACACGCGTACCTGTGGCAACGCAAAAAAATATAAACAAAGAGTGAAGAAATATAATAAAATTAATTACATTAAAACTAAATTACACCATAAAACTACAGTATTACGATTTATTTTGGCTTGCAATTATATTCGGTTTCCTCGTTCACTCACTACGCATGCGCAGTGCGCGGGCCAATCATTCTCTCTCATCGCGTGGAACAGGAATGAACTAAAGAGTTAAAGATAAAAAGATACATTTTGAACGCAAGTGATATACGGATCTAATCACTCTTCGTGTCGGATATATATCTTTTAATCACTCAGGAGTTACACACCTCTACTGACTATATATTGATTTTCATTATTCGTTTAGGCCTGATGGGCGTGGTATTGGACACATCGGTTTGCAATTCGTTCTTTTCTGGATAATAAGGTACCTTCAGCAATGAAAGTGTTTATAATTATATAAACGTAAAGTTTGTAAATCGTAAGCACATATTTTTTATATATTAATGTGATGAAGTAAAAACCAATAACCAACAATTCATTTTAGGACCATTATTGCGCAATATGGAACGATGTTATGGCCACGTAGATTTGGATAATTCAACGCTAGGAGCTGATGCAATCACTTGACGACAAGAACCAACTTCGTCGATGACAGTAAAATATAGACGGATGAAATGAGACAAGCAGCCTTGCACGGATTTGGGTAAAAGGTATAACAAGGGTTTATAGAACAAAGCGTAACTGATAACCTTCAGTTTCACTTTGTTCTTTAACATGAGAACATTCCATTAATCCAATAAATATATACATTTCTGTGTAATCAGACAGTGTAACTTAAATTTCACAAATATCCTGTCACAGATTTTTTATATGGGTTTTTATGATGTTCTTTATACACTTGATAAAAGTACATGAAATAAAACTTATTAAAAACAATTATAAAATTACATACTATTGAATAAAATGCAAAAAAACTTATTTGTATTGTACTCTACACATAGTCCCCCAAGACTAAGTAGAATACCGAGCCCAGATCACCGTCTTCTATGGGTAAGGTGCCTAGAAGGCTGGCTATGTTTCCTTGTTGTATCGCCACACTGATCCGTTGGCCGAGGTAGGCACCAGCCTTCTGATCACCTGAAGAGTCAATGAGTCGTTTTGATAAATTTTGGTAGAGGCTCGTGGCCTCAGGACCCCACAGTCCAAGCGTCTCGACAGCAAACCGCACAAACATATAACTCTCACCCAGGAGTATTTTTGCGCCGCTCCAGTGATTCTTGATGATCTTAAATTTTGGTTTTATGTTCAAAGTTTGTAGTAATAAGGAAAAAAACAGAACCATAGATAACAAATTGGCTTTTATTACTGTAACAGTCTGCAAGAAATTTGTCCATTGCAAATTTATTTGCCTATCTCGAGGTCAGCTACAAAGGACTGCAGTAACTGAGTTCATATGATTCTATTGCACAGTTGTCATGCTAATTATTAGAGAAGGCATTAAGTATCAAGGTGATTAAGTTCACCTCTTGCCTTGATGCAGATTGGGGTTTTAACTACCCTATTTTCTCAGGCGAAGATATGTAAGATTGGATACATTCTGAAAGTTACACAGCAGATGTTTCTGTGACATAATCACTTAAGCAGTGTATAGTAGATATTTGTTTTGACACTATCAGCTGAGTGTATCTAAAAGCTTCTAGTAACCGTTTTGGAATTTAATTGCTTTTTCATCACTTCAAGCTTCAGGTTTCAAAACTTACTATAAAATCCAAGAATGTATCAAGATAACTTTTTCTAATTCGGAAAATCTTATCATTTTCAAGTCTTGATATTTCAAAGAGCAACTAAATTTTAACAGCTTGTTGCAATACAAAAATTTTCGATTTTTGTAATAACCATTGTCAATATAGTAAATCAATACGATTTTTTTACTTAGCTGTTCTGATTCAGATATTTATTAGTAGACATTTATGATTGCTGCTTATTAAGTGGATTAGGCCTATTGGGGATACCACTTTATAAAAAAAACGCACCTAGTGCTCTACCTCCAGGGTGGTGTGGAAAAGGGCATGTGAATGTGTAATAAAATCAAAAATCAATGGTGAATTGTTTGGTTTTATTTATTAGTGGTGAATACATGGTTTTTTCAATTTTGATATTACATTTGTTCTTTTGTAAATCAAAAATATAATTGAATATAAACATCATTTTTGTCCTAACACTACTGTCCAAAAATGTATTTACCAAGTTATAATTATTGAATTTGTGATAATGATCCACATTACCTAAGTCTGGACTTACATTAGTAAGTTTGCTTGCATAAGTATCTAAGGATAAGAGCGCACTAAGATTCATTATACTGGACTTGCTGTGTAAAAGTCCAGTCCAGAGGCTTACACATACTTAGTATATTATCCTTGAAAATTTGTCATCATTGCATATGGAACGAAATACTACTCAGGCATAGGTCAATGGGATAGTTAGTAAATTTTAACAAAAGAGCAATGCTTAATATAATTTATATTTCTTTAAAACATTGTTTTGATTTGATCACATATTTTGTGATCAATACTCCACTTTCTTAATTCATTTTCAAGGTCCTCAGATTTTAAGGTGTTGAATGCTTCTTCACCTGTAAATAATATATTTATTAGGTTAATCTATTTTGATTTAAGATGCTGCTAACCTCTGGAATTGTAATCCCTTTAACACTGCAGTTCAAATTCGATTATAAAAATAACCCTGAATTTGCAAAACTAAAAATTAAACACATTTTTGTGTCGAGTTTTATATCTTGCAATCCATTGTACTAATGTAAATTCAACCAAAAATTCAAATGGGATAATAAACAAAATCAACGGCATTATTGGAGTTGAAATTTTTTTTTGGTAATTTTACTATTGAAATCCATGTTTAATCTCTCTTCAATGTGTACATAAGTTAAGGTCAATGGTAAGCAAATGTTCATAACATTTTGTGCATGTCTTTTAGAGGCCATATATTTCGTCTAAAACGTTACTACATTTCAGTTTTGACAGCACTGGGTAAACTTGTTAATGGGATATAAGTTATAACACATCATTTGCATTTATAACAATAATAATTTTTAGCAGTGTTTCAGATTTAAAAATGGATTTACATATAGAGGTGCACTTACTAAAAATTGGAAACCAGCCACTTAATTCACATACAGCGACATTGAATGCTGTGAAATTTTTCACACCGCTTGTGCTCTTCCTAACCCATATAAAAACTCTTGCTACATCCTCATAAAACTTTCCAGAATTTCGTTTATTTGTTATTAGAATGTTATGAGCAATGGAATGATCTAGGAAATATTTTAGAAGTATGAAGATTTCTCTTGTGGTAGTATGGCAAGTTTCTTTTTGAACTTCAAAACAAAAGGCTGGGACTGGATATTCATCTATTTTGTATAGGTTTCCTTTTATATGTTGAACATCCTGAAATTATGAATGAAACATATTTTATAAAATCACATCGTAAAAGTGAAAAAGTAACATAACATAATCTATTAATGATCTGTTTCGTAACAAACTAGTTTTCAGAATACGAAAACCGAAACTGAACCGAAAGTTATATTAAAACTCAATTAGGTACATATATCGACAAGAACGAGTACAACACGGATATACAGACAGACTTTGTTTTATACTATGTAAAGAAGATGGATCTAGATTATTCTAGATGGTAAATCGATATTTGCAAAGATGCTTGCTTCATGTTTTAAGCAAGCAAGAATTTACCTCTGCTTATAATCTGAACAAGTGCAATATTGCTTAACTTAAAAATATTGAACAAAAATTACTCCCCGTACTAAGCTTAAACTGTGTTATGGCAAAGATTACCTCCCGTAAGTTAAAAATTGTTGTTTTCTTTGATTCTGTTAGTAGCAATTTGCATAGATAGTTACATTACATAGATAGTTACAAAATGCTTGAGATTTTCTTACCATTTCTTCTTGACACAGTGATATTTTGTTCAAAAGTGGCATATAATAATGATTAAAAAAAACTTTTGTATTTTAACTGTAAAAAAGACTACTTACAGCTGTCTCCACGGCAAGTGTTGTTTTCTCAAAAAGCAAATGGTAGTGCAAATGATTGACTGATGCAAAAGCACATAGGCTGTTAAAACCAATCCTTAGCTCGCTGAAAATAATAATATCAGATTATATAATAACAGCCCATAATTTCCAACTATTGGGCTCCGGGCCCCCCTCTTTTAGGGAGAACAGGCATATATCAGTATGGCAGTATTTCCGCCATGCAAATTCCAATCCAATTATCTTGAGGTAAAGGTCACATCATAATGTTTGCTGCCAACATAGTGTGTAGTAATTTGTAACAATATGCACATTATATAGAAATATAGAAAATTGTCTAAAGAAACTTCCCAGCCAGGATTCAATTCTACATTGTTTGAAATTTTTAATCACAAAGCTACCATGCTTTTGAGGATTTAGAATTTCCCAATAAAGATTAAATACTTGAAAATCATGATAAGAATAATTGATTTTCTATGCTTTTTATCAGATAACAAAGTATACACTTTAGTTATAAAAAATAAGATTTCAGTAAATAATAATTGAACATAATATTTTTACACTACACTAATTTGATGCTTCAAAATGGACGAATGCATAATTCACTGCATTTATTTGATATTGTATTCAAAGTACTGTTACTGCCTCCAACATATTCATTCGAAATTTTTACATGATAAAGAACTAAAACATTCCACTCTTGGCTCTGGCAACATTTTTGATGCACTATATAAAATGATGAAGCCGTAACAGCATTCTGAAGTTTATTTATATTATATGGTAGGGAGTACTCTATAATTTATACACCGCCCACATTGTACACTGTTGATTTTATGCAGGATGATATAGGTGCACATGTGCTCATGATAAGAAATGCCAAATACTGTGTAAAGTAGGTAAGGAAAAGTATGAAAATGAATCAGGATGTTAGGATGATGCTAATATTATGAAGATGAATATAGCTACACAATCTCTGTCAGATTTCCATAAAATGGCTAAGCTCAAGAAATGCTAGTGTGACATATATTTAGTTGACCTACAATGAAGGAGACCAAAGTGAAGAAAAAATAGTGGAAAGCATGCTCATAGTTCTGGAACATATGGTCCGAATGAAAACAAAAGTCAATGCTAATGATGACGCACATCGAAAAAGCATTTTGTAATACTTGCCTCTACACTCACCGATCCTGCATGAGAAACAGCAAATCAAGGCTTAACTTCAGGCTGTCTTCAGTCACTACTTGAGGGAGGCATTTATTAACAAATGGACAGAGCAGGGAATGGTATCTTGATATTGGACTAACATTTACTAGTATTATGTGAGTGTCTGGAAAGTACAATATTCATAATTATTAAAATATACTTTTGTTTTTGGTACTTATTTCATTTCTAACACCACAAACGTTTTAACAGAACCAAGTAGAATGAAGGCAATGCTAGATGTCTTTCCATTAATAATGTGCTGTGAAATGTGGCCATAACAGTTCAGGTACTCCTGGAGATTATACACTATGTCACAGAGATAGAGGCAGTCATAGATGTGGGCGTTTCTGATTTTGCCATTGCATATGATCTACTTGTGCTTGTTAAGCATATACAATATTTTCCTGCCATACAAGATGTTAAAGGATGGTTTTATTGACTTGTTCTAACATGAAATTAATATATTAAGTATTGTAGCTCAGTGTGAATCACATGCATGTACATTCATTGTCTAAGCTTTCAATCCTAGCAGAAAGTATGTGAGGTGACACAAAGTGCCATTGCCCACTGGCCGGCAGGCTAGTTATTATGATTGTGGTTGACAACTGTCACATAAATTCAGAACAGATACAGATTACTCATAATGAGAAACCATCATCAGCTCAGTGAGTCATATAGATTGAGTGTTGTACCCAGCATAATGAGTTCAGAAATGAAGTTTTTAATATTTGTTTTAACCCTTGGCTTATTGGGGTTTTATAAAAGTTATATTACCATTATCTTTGCTTGTAAAAGTAAACATGACCTCTTCTTTAGAAACTTTGTTGAAATTGAATTTATCATTATCAAATGGCTGTATTATGTTTTCTATTAGCTCAGGTATTCTTCTCTTTAGACATCGATCAGGATTCAGCTGCAAAATAGTACATATGTAAAATTCTATAATCTTATAGTGCAGCTGTTGTGAGACGAAATTAGAGAAATATTAGAGAAGACGTAGTTTGTCTCTTAGTAACCAGATACGAAATAATATTGCAATAAAGTTAGAATAAGAAAAGTAAACTATAAATATATAATGAAAAACTTACTTGTAAAAAATATTTATCTAACATTTTTTCTCCAATTTTATCAATCTTATAGCGAAATACTGTACTTTCATTGTGCAGCTTATTCCATTTTGATTTTAATACGTTTGTTAATTCTGTTTCATCATTATTATAAATGTTTAATTCACTAACACCAGCCATAATTATTTATTTTGTTCGACTAGATCAACTACTGTCATACAGATTTCTTAGAAATCTATTTCAGGCACCAGTCTCACACACCAGGTTTCTTTCTGAATCTGTTGTGTGCAGAAATAAATAAAGTTTTATTATTATTATTAGTTATATTTTATTTTTTTGAAACTTTTTAACAAATAACAATAATTATATAGAAAAATCATTTCAAATGTCTTTGTTTGATATTAACATTTATTAGACTGATTTAATTGGTCCATACACAGATTGGCTTTGCAGTCCGCTGTGTAAAATACAGACAGTAAATTTTGGCAGCTTATAACACAGAGCAGGATACCTGTCTAATGCAGATCTCCGCCCCCCGTTTGCTGTCCGCTGCGAAGAATGGTACCATTCTTCGCACCTGACCTCAGCTGGCTTGGCATCCTGCGTGGCGGATTGCTTTGCTCAAGCAGGAGCTTGGCTGGACTATAGTGTAGCCAACATAGGCAGGCGGTTTACGCTACTCAGAGCGATAATTAGCGATTAAAAAAATTTGAAAGGCGACTGGTCGCACGAGATTTAAATACACATACACTAAACCACAAATAAATATAAGCTTTTGATAAAAATTATACCCATAAGTTATGTCATATTAACGAAAGAATGCCGGTGAATGGTAGTACACGAATTTATAAACAGCACACTAGCGCCATCTCTGATCAACCCAAATAAAATAAGCGCGCACGAATATTTTGAAATCAGAATGTGAGATCAGATCTCGCGGTAAATTTAAAACTTTGTAAGCATACTTACATTAGTAAGAATTGCTCAGGTAAGCTAACTTTTTTTACTATGCCTTACCAAAAATTTTATTTCACTACATTAAAAAAGGAAAATGAAAAATATTACAAGAACCAGTTATCACCTGATAAATTAGTATTAGTAGTCAAAATATAATTAGAGGTATAAATGAAAATTAATGACCATGATCATGTTGGTATTTTTAGATATATTTGCAATCGATACCCGACACATCAAGCATTTGTTTACTTGGCTTGGTCGGTAAGTGATGATAAATTACTGAAATGACAGTGCTTGGCGGTAAATTGAAGCTGATGTCTGATGTACAGTTTTATTTTCTGCTTTCACTTATTCTTGAGATTACAATATTTCTGATTTAATATTATTAGAATCTACAACAGTACTGTCCTCATACAATAATAATATTTCTGTTATTTTGTTAACAGTTATTGCAGCTTCATATGAATTCATTTCAGATAATTTTTTGGCTACCATTCTTCCTACTTCACTATATCTACAATTCTGATTTGCACCATCCTGTATATTTTGGAATGCAGTAACTAAGTTTTGAACCATATTATTGCATGTTAATTTATTTGCACTTTGTGTCTCCTCTATACAGTCCGTTTCATCTGCATCATGATGGTTTAAATCCTAAAATGAATTTCATCATTAAGTTATACCTTTATTATTTTTATAAAAAATATTGATAACTTTATTTTCCTGAAATTAAAATAAGTAATATATTTTTACTCTTTATAAATCGTATATATTTGTAAAAAAAAATTGTGCTCACTATACAGACTTATTTATGAAATAATTTTAATGGTGGAAAATAACAAAGAAAAAAAAGTGTTAGGTAGTTTAAACAATAGAAAGACAAATTGAATGTATAGGTACACATAATATTGTTACGAGTTGCAGGGCTCGAATATTAAAACTATACAAACACGTATAACACAGGTACAAATATAACTGAGCACAACCAGTACAAACGTAATGCACGATTTAATAACACGCGCAATGACCGTCACTATATAGATTACCAAATGTACACAGGTCTTGCCTAGCTTGTGATTATCGCTCGGCTGCCAATCTCTCCACTGGGGCATTGCTTTATACTGCACAATTACAATACGTTTCTCGGCGGCGCAGACTGAATTTCTTAGAATCACACCTGGCTAATGACTACCATAAAAGATTACAATACACAGTGGGCTGTTTTTCTAATTACAAATTTTAAACACAAAGTAAACAAAGGAAGTCCGAATGCCGAAAAGCCAATAAACTGCAGGTGTGAATTGGTCTTTGTAGGTCGTAACAATATAATGAAAATATATTACCGAGGAGTTTATTTTGCTACTTAAACAGCATGAACAGAGACAGCTTTGGAAGCAGTAGTAGACTCATGGCTTTTAATAAGTAATCTGATTAATTAATTTTCAAACACAGAGTTCAATTATTTTAAATCTAAATTAATGCATATATTCTATAATTACTTACTTCAAATTCATTTCCATTAATACTGTTTTCTGTTAAATTGATAGATTTTATATTTTTCTTATTTACTTTTAATAAAAACTTACAAGGATTCCATAAGTGCCAATTTACTTTATATTCCTGAAACATTCAATACTTATTTATTTAATCTTTTAGAAATAAAATGATTTTTAATAAATAAAAGTAATTTCAATACTATAGTGTTGGGGGTCCCTATTTCAGAGACCTAGTAATACTATGCGTAACTAAGGGGCCATGCATAAATTATGTTATACATCAAGTATATCAAATCAGGGTATAATCAAGGGGGGAAGGGGTGGATGAAGTGTGACATTGTGTGACAAGGAGTGGGATGGATTCTAAATTTTGTGATGTCACTTTTCTGAATCTAATATATTAAAACTTTAAAACACTAAATTTGAATTATTAATGAAAAGTTTCAAAATATTTCCAACGCTTATCTGTATTAGGCGTGTTTAAATTATTAAAAAAAATATTTATATGGAAATTAAACTAATTACGAAATTGCTGTTTTAATTTAAATATTTCCTTGATCTAAAATTGCAAAATATGTTATGTCACACTACGAAGGGAGGAGTCTCACAAATATGACTAACAGTAATAGGGACTGGGAGGGATCAAAAACAAAGAAATTCATGTGACATAATTTGTGAATGGCCTGTAAGCTGGTTTGGTAACTTTCCTACACCAGTAATCTTCTTACAATATTTTACATTTTCCATATTATTAACACAAAAAGCGCTACCGCTAGTGCTGCTGTCAGGGAAACTGGAACCTGACAACTAAAGTCAGAACACAACTCAAGGTTGTTTGGTGGCCTATCTTAGACCAGGGGTAGTAGCCTTCAGGATATGCAAATACCCTCCCACCTGGCTGTGGTTTTTATGGGTATCCTCATTTTTGATTTTCTCTAAAATGACTAATAGTTCACTCCATAAATGGATGAGACCTATAATTAAATTTGACCAGTACCACTTTTACCACAGTACCTTTTATAAAAAAAATCTTTTAGATTTTTATAAAGTAAACCAAGTTTAAATGTATTTTTCCTGCAATTGAAGAGCTATAATAAGACTCAACTGCAAACATTATAAGTTTACAATCCTTCTTCCCTTAAATCATTGAATGATAAAATAACATACTTGGCAAGTTTTTATCTTCGATACTTCTACAATGAATTATTATTTTGATTACTAAATGCATATAAAATTATACGCACCTCACGGTCCCCTTTAGCAAGACTGGCATTGAATTTTCTTAAATAATTTGCGAAAGTAGATCTTATATTTGTCCACCTGTCTTTAACAGCTTGCGAAGTAAATTCATTACCGTATTTAGAAGCAAATTCGGCATATGTACGATCTCTATATGCAACTGAAGTGTATTTTGGATGTTTAGGATTCCAAATGTTAGGTCTGCTTTCTATGAACTTCACTAATTTTATATTCATTTTTCTTGTCCAAAACACTTTCTCTTTTGCAAAATCTGAAATCATTTTTATAATTACAAATTAAGACATTATCTTATTTTATGTGTTTAAAATTTGTTTGTTTTGATTTGATTGATGTTGTTGTTAAAATTTGCCATCAAGGCAGGCAAAGGACTTGGTACATACAGCCTTGCAAGTTGCATTCGTTTTACAAGAAGTCATCGTTATCCTGGTTTTGTTATTGTCAAATTTTCTTTTCAAAATTTATGGCCTGGAAAAGGACTCTTTTAGACCAAAAATTTTAAACAATTGAAAACATCCTTATTTTCATGAGAAGAAAGATTGTGATTGATGTGTGATTAAAGTAACACTTTCATGTATAAATTAAATGAAGACAGGTAAGATTGATGAAAATCATATGACGCTAAGTATAGGTGCGAATTTTTTTATGGTCGCTTTAAGTTAGGCAGCTATGTCAAGACTAGGTACTACATGCACTTTGATAGAAGACGGGTATAACGTAGTTTTTTGCAGTCATCTTCCATGGAATACCATAATGAAGACGTTCATAATAATGAAGACGCCTTACAAACTGAAAAATGTTATCGAAAGTAATCGAGAACTACTGCTGCTTTCTTCCTGAGTAATTTCTTTCTATCATTGTACTTTATTCAACATAGTAAATCAAGTTGTCCCTTGTCTACATACTTTCTTTACATATGCGTAACATGCTTAACTTGGTAAATTATAGCGTGTACATCTCCAGGTTTTTGTATAATTTTGTTACAAGGTATTTATATTTCTCTTTTTTATATTAGTACAGTACATATTATTTTTTCAAATGCTTCTCACATCTGGGCAAGGGTTTTCCGATTCCAGAGCGTAACGGGCAGTATAACTGCCACCCATGTAAGAGGTGGATTTCACAAAATATTTGAAGACGTGAGTGGATGAAGGTGATATGTCGCATATTAGGTTTTTTGCTTTTTTGTGCGTAGATGAAGGTTATAAGTCGATAACAAATGACTACAGACCTTAGATATAAGGCATATTTAAAGAATAAGGAGTTGCAGAGGTGTTAAGTTCAGTTTAGTTTAAAATAAAATTAAAACTTTGATCTCGATTTACTCAGAATTGGAATTATGCGACTTATCACCTTCATCCACTCATGTCTTCATTTGTGTCAATGTGCAGGGTTCCTCACAATATTTTCTTTGGCCTTGAGTACGTACAAATTGTAACAATAATAATATGAACATTAGGTCTGAAAGACTGCCTAATCGGTGTATGCTTTCCAGTTGTAGGACTAGAACTAACGTCATTAGAATGAGATGTGGTTACATTAACTACAAGCTACAACTACCAGATTTTTTTAGAATGAGACTAATAAAACGATATGAAAAATGTTATTACATATATTCATGGCTTGCATGCGCGTGGGCATCCATCGGCGATGCATGTTGTTTTTAAATGCATTTTCGTGAGACACGCAACATAACAGTAATTATGTGGCGGACTTGTATTTGAAAATATACGTACATACCTAGATTACTTTGTTAATATGCCTATTATGAGTACGTCTTCGCCTTAGCACGATTTCACGTTTCAGTAATTAATGTTTTTTAAAGAAAAGTTAGTTTGGACTAGGTCTTTAAATAATTATTTATTCTAGGACCCACATATTCATTCAGGCCGCCGTAGACGCTTGGCTGTAGGTGATGGCTCACGAAGACATTTTGTCGCCACCCGCACCCAAGCCTCCGAGAAGTGGGTGCGTAGTAATTTCACTCCATGCGTACCTCTCTCAATACATGTACGGAGTCCAGAGATACCAGGGATTTAATCACCTTAATCACAATATAGGGGTGGATCTACGCTAGCGAGGGCTGTGGCAATGGCACTGCTTTGGCCCTCCAGCATCTAGGGAGCGGAGGATTCATCCCCCTGTTGACGAAGTGAGTCTGTCCTGCTTCCCGGGGCATTTATAAGCACTGATGTCCAGGATCACCGTGGGCGTAACTACGTTCTAAGTCTCACGCTCTTAGTACCATAATCGCGGGGCACATGGGAGGAGGGTGGTTTTAGTGGAGTATTGGCCTATGGGTTACCTCTCCACATAAAGGGAGGTACATTGCTGAGTCCCCACACATGCCGGCGATTGACTTTGTTAGAAGCGCTATCTTCAGTGGCTAACTCCCATCGCTTTGGTCTAATCCCTAGCAAAGGAACCGGTAGTGTGCGAAACGCATTTTCTCAGCCTCAAAAAAATATGGCATTGCCTTTTTCCCTGGGCCGAGGCCCATCGTGATAGGAAGATCACCGGTGAGTTTTAGGCATATTATGACCATTATTTAACTGGCTGGTCTCTACATCGCTGGTCTACCCGTCCCTGTGTAGCGGGATATCCGAAAAAAAGATCTCTCTTGCTGGGGCCGCACCTGTGATAATCTTGTCTTAAGACAGTGATTGTCGTCGAATGCGAATTATTTCAAGAGTTAAAAATAACGTCGTTATCGAATAGCCACATTAGTGTATATCTACACATACGTCGGCTGTTTATATATTACGTCATTAACAATGTCGCATCTGTAATATAAACCTACCGCCACATCTGCGTGAAACGATCTATATCTGTAACCTACCTACTATATACTACAGGTTGGTCCTTTCTATGGAAGTTTTTATTCTGCGCGGAATCATAAGTGTGTGTATGTAATAGTACTTTGTCTGGCAACTTCAGTCTTCTTTTTCTTTTTAAATAAGACTCTTCACGCTTCTTGCATTTATGGCCGACTTTAATATCTCACTATTCAAGCAGTTGCCTTACGGTCGGTTGAATCTTGACATTACTTGTATGGAGCTTATGTCAAATATTAAACGACAGTAAGGCAAATGAACGCTTGATAAGAAATAGGAATCGGCTATTAGTCCGTGGTAATTATTTATCAAATTTGTCAAGTTTTAGAATAAACCCTAAGTAAAATTTTAGGCTTTCTACTGACGCCAAATGATAGAGTTGTTATCGCGGCTCAAAAAGCACGCTCCATTAAACAATTAGGATTTCCAACACAAACACATAATTTTTCGTTAAAATAATCAATATCTTACAACTATTGATGCCTTTACCAGTATTATATGAGTATGTAAATTGTTCGAAAAAATAAAGTGCAAGGTATATATTTAACATAAGTTTTTAACCTCCTGTCAAAAACTTAACAATTATCTGACAAAAATGCAATGCTGTTATTAATAATTATAAAATAATTTTAAAAAGAGAACGGTGTAATGGTCCTTACAATGTCAGCAAGCTCTCAGCAAAACGGTATCCGTGAACCACATTCGCACGCCACTCGGACAGTCGTCGAAGCGGGTTCAGCCGGCATGGGTCGTTCCATCCGCAATTTTACCGCGTATTCGCGCCCGTTGATCACATATAATGTCCGACATTGCACAACCGGTTGTCCCTTCTCAAAGCGGCAACGTTCCCAAATCGCACCGACAGCTGAATTAACCGAGGAGGTATTTGCAAATGCGAAACCGTACTCCGACGTTCCCGGTCCCAAGCCCATTCCGATTTTAGGGAACACATGGCGAATGGTTCCTTATATCGGGCAGTACGATATATCTGAGTTTGCGAAAGTTACTAAGCAGTTCTTGGATACATATGGTCGGATTGTGAGATTGGGTGGGTTGATTGGGAGACCGGATCTGTTATTTGTGTACGATGCGGATGAAATTGAGAGGATGTATAGAAGAGAAGGGCCCACACCGTTCAGACCAGCTATGCCGTGTCTTGTTAAATATAAGTCAGAGGTACGGAAGGATTTCTTCGGAGAGCTTCCTGGCGTTGTTGGGGTGTAAGTATTTAATTAATTTCATAATATAACTATTAAGGTTACTTTAGTATTTATCAGATTATACCTAACCGTGAGGTTGTTAGAATTACGAAATTATTATAATAATTACACTTATTAAGATATCATGAGAAAAAATAATGAATGCATAATTATATTCTGATTTCCTGACGGCCATAGATTAGCGGCGCATAAAATTTTATGAAATAAAATTTCTCTTAGCGGTGGCTTGTTAATAGGTCACTATCACTAATGTGTTATTTATTATTACGTGAATAGCTAATAGTCATCCAAAAATTGTATAATAAAATAAAACATAATTACATATGCCAAAAATGGGTTACATTAAAATATAGTCGTTAAAATATTTCCTTAATAGGAATCAGTCAGTAATAATCATTTAGTACTTATCTATGTATGACTATCCTTAGGTTACCTAATTTTAAATGATTGTTGGTTTATCAAAAGAAACTGTTTTTCGATAAATATTAATAAATGCAGCCATGTTGAATAAAATTAACAAGGCAGTTAAGTGCCGTTATATGCAACTTTCACTTCTCCGCAAAAAGAATACAAGATATAAAGCGACGCGACGTTCTCGTTCAGGAATTTCTAAATGAAATTTACTTTATACAATATCCACCAAATAAAGTTAACAAGTATATGCACTTATTATCCATTATCTTTATGATTTGCCAACTTTATGACCTATTAAGAAGGTTGAGACAAACTAGTTTATTGCGCAGCTATTTATAACTTGTTTTTACGAGCGTGTAATTTTGGCGTGGACTATGGCCCAATATTAGATACACTGACTTTACTTTAAGTGGCATTTAATTTCCGGGATTATAAGTAACTAACTAACTACATCCATTGGCTTAGCGACCCAAAATCATGGTCTCCGAAACGAGAATACGCTACCTGTTCCTGTCCTGTGCGATTTCTTACCAGTTAAGGCTTGAAGCTCACATAGGTCAGCCTCCACTCTGACCCTCCACCGGTACTTGGTACGACCGACCGGACGTCGCCCATCCGATCGTCCCAAATAGGCCCTCTTCACGTTTCGATCCTAACCCATCCGTTCCACCTGACCGAGTCAACGGAGGCGGTGAGATTTTATTTCTCCTAGTATGTTAGGCTCGGCCACGAGGTTTATAATTTCGACGTTGGTTCGGACCCTCCAGCTACCATCGTCTTTCCTCGTTGGACCCAAAATCTCGCGGAGAACCTTTCGTTCAGCCGCAGGGATTATAAGTATTATTTTCTTGCTTTAATTTTAGGTCGCCTAAAATCCGCATTAAAAACTACATAACAAGGCTAATTTTATTATACGAGTAATTAGTAAACTTGAAATACTTCCAAATATTTATTTTGAAAAAGTTTGCGTATTGTTTAACAGCCATCATGACAATAAATAAAATTCACGTTTGTATGTGGATTGATATTTGAATATTTTATTAAACAGATACTTCAATATTTTGATATATTTTAAGTTCACATTTAATAGTATCTGCCTATAATTATGTATGCAAATAACTATAATAATAATAAAATAAAATAAACATGTACATTGATGTCTTCCATTTAACACTTTCAGTGCATTGCAGTTCTGTAAAGAAATCTGAGTTATTATGTTTGGGATCCATTGTGTAAAATCTATTGGTATAAGATCTAATCGACCTCATAAAAAGGTTTGGACTAAACAAAGTTTTAATTGGGAAGCGAATGTGTACGTACACAAATCACATAAGTAATAAACAATATCACGATGAATTGCTTTACGGTCAGCACGTGCTAATAGTAACAATATGAACATTTAGGTCAGGAAACTGCCTGAATGGTGCATTCTTTTCCGGCTAGGATTTGAAATGCCGTTTAAGTTTGGGACACGAGTACATCATGACATTCATGTAGAAATTGTTAGAAACAAGAATAAGTTCAAATTCACATTGTTTTATCGTAATTTCTACCAGAAGTAGGTAGGTACGTAGGTATAGTGTGTATATACTGTGTATGACCCTAATCAAACTGAATACACGAAAATGCATACAAGTATAGAACAGTATGCTTCTTAGGCTAAGTACGCTTTTGCAACATGATTTTAGAGTGGTGCCACAGGGTTTTTTCCTGCGTCTTTTTCCCGTATATGCATGCACTGTTATTGAACTCATAGTAAGTGCTTACTCTTGTATCGAGTACAGACAGAACCAATGAACTCTAATTAATACTAATAATTAATACTCTAACAATTGGCCCTGTATATACATGGTCCTATGACATGGAACTAATGCTCGGGTTACACGAGTCTAGTTTTTCAACCCAGGCTAGCAAGCTAGTAACTGCCTTCATGTATACAAGACTAGCCTCATTTCTAGATTAGTAAGTAGATTAGTAGTTAGCTAGCGTCTAAAGCTAGGATACTTTAATCGAATGGAGTTCAACTTTTTAAGCTAGTAGCGCCCCCGCCACTAATTTTACTGTCCTAAGTTGTGTACTAGCCTTGTGTGGTCGTTATTTTGAAAACTACCTTCTAAAGCATGATAATAAGCCTTAAGCTCGCCAGTTTTGTAAGTTAACAAATTACTTAACTAATAGACATGTAAAATGTGTGTACAATCAGTGTTTCTTATAAATTTGAGATATTTGCTAAAATATGGTAAAACGATGACACTATATTAATGAGTTTCAAATGTTTTTACTTATTTTCAGCTATCCTATTATCTATTTCAAAATTTATGGAAATTTAATTACAAAATAAATATTGTATATTACAAAATTCAACAATTTAAATTAACATTATATTATACTACGTACAAATAAAATGTCATCATTTACCTAAGAGTCAATTACTATATTTTATATTTCATTTTTTTTATTATATGGATAAAAGTTTTAGTTTAAGACTTTAGTTTATCAAGTAGTTGTAAATGCGAGAGTGTGGCGCACCTTTACTTCATTCATAAAGAAAAACAAATAAACGCGAACTAAATCGCGGGAATGCGCTATAAATACACACCTAATAGCTGTGTTAATTATTTATGCATTATTTACTTATGAGTGTAGTTCTAATATCCTAGACCTAGTAATAATTATGTAACTCATTTAACATCATTTACATGAGTGTTTATGCTAATGTTTTGTTTAACGTAGTAAATTACTATACGACATTCTAAATTTAAAAAATAATCTGAATAAGACTTTTTTTATTGCACGAGCTAAGCAGACATATGGCCCACCTAATGGAAAGCGGTTGCCATCGCCTATAAACATTTGTAACGCCATAACACAACTCAAGGTTGTTACGACGGCATACTCTGGACCAGGCGTGGTAGCCATCCAGATGAACAAATACCCAACCACCTGGCTATAGGTTGTTTTGTCGCCTCTTATGGCAGGCGGCTCGGTCTCAGGAAATTGTATTCTTTCTCCGTTTCTGCATGGATAAGATACATGTATCTAATAGTAATATAAGTATTTGTGCTTTCTATCTTGTTAAAATTTATCATTTTTTGAATAACTTATAAATGTTCTCATAGTTGAAGTGAATTTGAAATATTTTCTTAAGTTTTCGCGACTTGTACACTTAATAAGACTACGTTTTAACGGTTTTAAAAAAATTCTTTTTTGAGAAATAAGTTTCTCTAACTGGAATAGTAACTCTACGGGAAATGAAATTCATTACACAAAAATAGTTAAGTTAATAGTTTACAACTGTTTTTTTACTTTAGATATCAATTTAAGTTTTGAAATTATAAAAGAGCTGGAAATAACCCACAACCAAACAACCCACAGCCAGGTAGGGCATTTACCCAGCTGGATGGCTATCACCCCTGGTCTAAAGCATGTCTTCATAACAACCTTGTGTAGTGTTCCGGCATTAGTGACCAGGTTCCAGTCTGCCTTAGGAGAGCAGCAGTGCATTTTAGCTCCTTGGTGTTGCAAATGTCCATAGGCGAAAGTAACCGCTTTCCAGCAAGTGTGCCGTCTGCCTGTCTGCTGAACTCATGTAATAAAAAATAAAAATACATACATGTCATATTTGGAAATTTTCGATCATTCACATTTCTCATCAATCTTTACACATCATAAATTCCTTCAAGCTACAGAACGTGTACCCGATTAGACAACATCAGTCAGAAATTGACTCTTCGTTTTTTTACTGATTTAGCCCAAAAATATCTTCTAAATAATAAAAAGTCATGAACTGATGATAAAGCGTATCGTCTATTCATGTAGGATTTAGAAAATTTAGATGTATATTTTTTATTGAGCGATAGTCATTCTACTACCACAAGGGACACCGTCTGTTCGTTTTGTATAGCGTTTGAGGTAAAAGCTCAGCTTTGTTGAGTGCTGCCGTTACCAGAGATGCAGTGCCGAAAGAGCGCTGCAGGAAGGTGACGCGTGAAGGCCGCCTGTTCCGCGCTGCGCCACAAGTCCTATTTCTCGCTACAATATCTGAGTGCACTCAAACAGATGCAATGCTAAGCTTATATCTCGAGCACAATAACTGCGACATGCTCATCAGGGAGCAGTCAGAGCGTGAGCTGAAACTGATTACAATATGTGTATGATGGTTTCATCACGATGTCTTTCACCAGCGTTAAGCCATAAAAGTCATCAATTTGCCATTCGGCAACGAAATTTCCAAACATGTGTCATATAGTTACAAAGTCCCGTCAAAAATAACAAGGAAAAGCACTTTTGTTTTCTCAATGACCTTGTCACTGTAAATTTTTAGACTTCAAATTTACACTTAATAAACGGAATTAACACTTTTATGTAAAATAGTGTATTCGTTATTCTGTTTCATTTTTGTTTGCAATGTTGTTAGTGGTGGCAAGGTTACTTAAGAGCACAATTCGACTAGTATCGACCTAGTCAATGTTACCAGAAATTGCTTTGTCATTGTCATGCTTTAGATAGCACGATCGTAATGTGTACCGATACTATTTGGACAATTATATTTATTACGATTTGAAGTTTTGAAATATGATTCTACACGATTTGAATATTTACTAAGTGTCCCTTTGTAATCAATTTTTTGACGTGACAACGTCTTATAATTCGATGGAGCCGACTGCACGCACGAAAAAACATGACTCATGCGGCGTTACCTCGCTCTGTGGCGTTCCATTTAAGGCTTGAAGTGTAAGCGAGAGCGCGGAACGAGCGACAATGAGGCACAATCAGCCTCCGCGTTCGGCACCGTTCGACATCTGTCTCTCTCCTACTTGAGTGTTGAACGTTGTCATGTTCAACTATCGTCAGTAAATCGATTTTTTTTTCTTGTTTTTAGCAAGGTCTTCTTACTTTTAGTTCTGTGTCATATTTCGTTTAGGTAAAGCAACATGCTGAGTGCGAACCTCATTTCTTAAACTGCGTCATCTATTTTTTTTGAATATATTTTCTATTCTACATATTGTTACTTTCTTAGTTACTATTTGTCTTGTGTGTGTTGCTTTTTAGAAATATATTTTTAATTTTTTAAATATTTTTTTAGTTTGGTTTGCAAACTGGCCAACTTAGCTGACGTACAAACAAAACTAGAACACAGAGAATATGGTTGCTGAATGGCCTTCCTGATGCGAACACAGCATGCATTATACTATAGACATCGAGTGCATAACAATTTAGATAAAAGAAAAGAAGGAAATAAATAATTCACAAAGAGTGTCAAATTTCTTGATATGCTTAACCAGCGCATTGAAAATATCGACCTCGTGGCAGGTATTATTGTAGGCAGTACAAAGACAGTGCGACTGTGTGTGGTCACTGACAGTACTTGTCAGTACACAGTGCGACATGCTGGTAGAGTGAATGTTTTACGATTATGCAAACGGCATCTAGCTCGCGGTACAGCGAATTTGAGTTAGTCGAGAAGTTCGGGGCTGTCAATTTTAAAATACTTAAACAGAAGGCGAGAGCGCATTGCGTGTAATAATGATTTTAATTTTTATGCCTTCTGATGCAAAATAATGGAGTTAATACAGGCACAGAAAGTAAATGTTTGAAAAAGGATTCAGTTTCTTCAACACAAACAGACGATAGAGTAGCAGTCAGTCAAATCCATTGAGTTATTTTAATCTTTTTATAAACTTAGAAAACGTCGCGCTAATCTGAATTCAGCGGATTTCCTTGATGTGTAATAGGAAACTTACAAAAACATCGCGACCGTATTAAGTCGAACCTTTCGTGTGGTACGTTTCATAAGTTTGTTGCTACATACATACATTGTATGAGCGTACCTACGCATGACTTCATATATCTAAAAGTAAAAGGTGTTAAATAGCCCATTAATAATTTATTGTTTGAAACGTAATTAAATTTCTTCGGACTCATGGAGGATTATTACCTCAGGCTCTAAAGTCAATCATAACATCTTCATCTCTCCCATATTTATGTAATTCTATACATTATTACTATGATTATTATTTACTTATATATATCAATATATTTATATTTTTTGTCTTATTTCCATGTCCATTTGTATTTGCCATATCAAAATCTTATATATTTATTACTTTTCATTCTATTTATATTGCAAACCCACATGTTATATAATTTTTATCTAATGCATCCTAAGGCTGTCTGGAAGAAATTGCTTTTAGTGATAAATTTTCGCCTTTTGTTTTCTGTACTTAAACTTCTTGAATTGTATCTTAATGTTATGCAATAAAGTATATTATATTCTATTCTATTCTAAATATTATATTTAACGCTGTAAATAAGAGGCTCAAATGCGTCTTACACACCGTCAATAAACATGACATTGACCTAGATGGTGCCAGGGTTTAAGATACAGAGACCAATAAAAGTTTTTTAGCACACGCAGCATATTGCATGGCACTTGTAATATTTAAGTAACTTCCAGAAGTGTTAAGAGCACAGCCCCTATTACGATTTAATAAGGCAGTTTTGACTAACAAAAGTTTTCTTATGCATTGATTTTGCCAATGTCGTGTGAACAGAAAAGCTAGGTAATAAAAATAGGATAATAATTAGCAATTGGCCAGTAAATTAAAAAGAAAAATCTGCCAATGTTGGCAGATTTTTCTTTTTAATTTATATGTATGTTTGTTTTATGTTTTTAATTTATATGTATAACTTTTGTTAGATTATAATATAATCTAACAAAAGTTATACCTATGAATATATAAATGACAAAGATGTCAAGACGTGACAAATAAAATCGTATATTATAAAACTAAACAGGGCATAAATTATGGCGATTATTATTGTATGATTTCATTTCCATAATATTATTAGAGGTCGCGAGACTCGAATTAAAACGCCGTTAGAATTACTATAGAGTTTATTTTAACTATACAAACACGTATAACACAGGTACAAATATAACCGAACACACCAAGTACAAACGTAATGCAGAAGATCGTAATCAATAAAACCCACTAAGTCCGTCACTTATTAGATACCCGATCGTAGTACACACGTCTCGCTTGGCTCGCGGTTCTCGCTCGACTGCCTCTCCCTCCATCAGGCTATCGTTTTATGCGGCACAAATGCAATGTCCCCGTAGCTAAGTCGACTTAATCCGCCACACCTGGCTAATAAGTCGGCCGCAAACTGCCATAAAATAGTACAATAAAACAATGAGCTGTTTTCTGATCACAAATTTTAAATAAAAGTAAAAGAAAGAAGACCATCATAAAAGAGTTACAATTAGTCTAAATGCCGGCAGGTAATAAAATGGGTTTTGTATCAGATATGCAGGTGTATTTTGTTTTTGTCGGGACCTGAGTTGTAACAATATTTTGGTAATTTATTTCACTTGATATTGTAAAATGTAAATGTTGAAGGCTGTTTGCTTCATCAAAATGTATTGGTACTACATTTACAAACATTAATGGCAATTCGATACTTTGTTGGTTGGGAAGCTCTTTCGCCCAGGTGTCGACATAACCATCAAGGCTTCTCTCGACTTAAGGTGGTGTAGGTTAACGTCATGTTTTAAATATTTAATAAATAATAACGTGCCTTCCTCTAATACCTGGTGTTGTAAATATGCTACGCAAGGCGACGGTAAACATTTTCCATGGGCTCCATTAGTGTGAATAGGTATTACCTATATAGGTAAATATGTGTCATCTTCAACCAGTATCAACGGTTAACATTGCGACCAAAAGCGAATGTATTTTGTGTTCTATAAATATTATAAAATTCTAAGCATGCTGTGTCTGTACATTTAAGCTGTTTAAAGAAAACAACTGGAGTAGACTATATAAACGACGGAGAACATGATGCATTTTTTTATATTAATGTTGCCGGGCCGATTTCGATGCGGTTTTTACTGTTCGACATCAAATTCTTAGATTTATTTGCGCTACTTTTTACGATAAGATTCCCGCGGGAATTTTTCTTAGAATGTTTTTACTTGAGCAAATTAGAATTCGAATGTCGAATTCTAATGTCATTTTTTTACTGATCGATAGAAAAATTTATGTAATACGAGTAGAATGTGTTTATCCCTGGAATTTTCCCCGGAGCGATTTGAAATTCATTATTTGAAGTAAATTTGTCTGCGTAGTTTGAATTTGCCGCCATCTGTATTGGTCGCCCGGGGCACGTGTCCCGGCTTGCCCGCTTGATCGCCCGTTTGCGACCGGCTTAATGCCGCGTTTTCACAATAAGAGTTGGCTCGGACCGAGTGCACTCGGATGTCTACTCGGACAATACTCGTATTATATAAACACCTAATCCGAGCATACCGACGTCCGAGTGCGGTGTTTACATAATACGAGTATCGTCCGACTAGACATCCGAGTGCACTCGGTCCGAGCCAACTCTTATTGTGAAAACGCGGCTTTAATCTCGCCATAAATCGTTTAAACTACGCATCAATCCGTGAATGGCATTGACGCATACTTGGCCCACTTGGGAAGCGGGGCGAAGCGAAAGCGACACATTATGATAATGCGGATACAAAATAAACCTGTATGTCGTGTGTTTTCATTAATCACCAGTCTGGTGGACAAACTTTTGCACAAGCTTTTAAGACCTTAAAATGTATGTTTCTTAATTTTTAAGTATGTTTGGGTGCCATAGCTATTCTAGTAAAAAAGAGAATCCTTATACATCACTAGCTGTGCCCGCGACGTCGTCCGCGCGGAATTTGTTTTCAAAACCCCTGATTTTGAAACATTCTTCATTGGTACTCCGCTCCTATTGGTCTTAGCGTGATGATATATAGCCTTTAGCCTTCCTCGATAAATGGGCTATCTAACACTGAAATAATTTTCAAATCAGACCAGTAGTTCCTGAGATTAGCGCGTTCAATCAAACAAACAAACTCTTCAGCTTTATATATTAGTATAAAATTTATGTACGTCCGTCCGATATATCGATCACATTACTGTCTTATTACCGGGACTTATAGAAGAAATTTGGCGAGAAAGGATTTCTATATATATTAAACGAAATCGTAAATTGGGGTCGCCGCAATACATCTAACTGGAGATTATAAATTACTAGCTGTCCCGGCAGACGTCGTCCTGCCCGGTAAAAAATAGGGGTTTATCTTAGAAGGGTTAAAATTGAGGATTGTATGTATTTTTGTATGTTGTATCTTAAAAAAATAGACATTAAAAATTTTGTTTGAAAAATAAATTAAAAAATTTAGGGGTGGACTACTACCTAACATTTAGGGGGATGAAAAATAGATGTTGGCCGATTCTCAGACCTACCCAATATGCATACAAAATTTCATGAGAATCGGTCAAGCCGTTTCGGAGGAGTATGGCAACGAAAACTGACACGAGAATTTTATATATTAGACTAGTTGTCCCGGCAGACGTCGTCCTGCCCAGTAAAAAAATAGGGGTTGATCGTAGAGGGTTGAAAATTTAGGGTTGTATGTATCTTTTAATGCTGTATCATAAAAAAATAGAAATTAAAAATTATGTCTAAAAAATAAAATAAAAATTTAGGGGTGGACTACCCCTAACATTTAGGGGGTGAAAAATAGATGTTGGCCGATTCTCAGACCTACCCAATATGCATACAAAATTTCATGAGAATCGGTCAAGCCGTTTCGGAGGAGTATGGCAACGAAAACTGTGACACGAGAATTTTATATATTAGATTTTTCCGATTGATAGGTATGTTAGACAAGATTTAAAAATTAAGACTATTACCAAACAACTTAATAATTTGTTATTTAAGGGCAGATTTTTCAATCACCAGATACAAGTTATACCATAGAATGAAATATAACACGGGAAAAATAAAAATGACAGTTGCATCAATAAAACTTAAAATTTATTCGACTGATAACTTTTATCTGATGATTGAAAAATCGGCCCTTAGTCATAAAAATATGTTGTATTTTTAACAATTGAATTATGAGACAAAAACTTATGATAAACTCAAGGGTTAAAAATGCATTTTTAACTGTTAGGTAGGTAATTGTAGTGTAATGGTTTGAACTATTCGTTAGATTATAATTGCGGGTAGTTACGATTACTACTCGGCTCGTTCCAATATAAAAGCGAGTGGATGGAGCAACAAGCGACAGTGTTTGCTGGGAAGTTTCTTTCGCCGTTTTGTCTCTCCCAGCTATAAACATGTTGCGAAACTGCAGTAAGATAGTGTAGGCCGCCTCGAACGGTCGATCTCGGTCCGCCGGGGTCATCTGTTCTCAATTAGTATATTGTGTAGCCCTCTAGTCGGTATCGTTAGATTGACATGAAAGGCACCCCCCTTTCATGGCAACAGTTCAGCCGATGTTTACTTCGGGGGGCTTTAGCCCTCTAGGGAACTCCTTCGAGCAAGTAGCAGCCCGGGCTCGACTCGAAGGCCCCGGTAAAGTTGTAAGGTCTTGGGAAATAACAATAAGCAATAACATAAAGTCAATTTCAGTAAAATAAACAAGTGACAGTCTCACTTTGGCTCTGGTTCGATGCATATGTTGGATTAGCGCTGATTATTGTGGCAGAGTCGTAACGATAGATAAATAAAGTTGTGACCTACAGTTAATTATTATTGAACATAATTAATTAGATCGTCATTCTAGTGCATTAAGTAGGCCCAGAAAAATAGGGCTTATAAACGATTATTCTCTGATAACAGATATGTCGACCTGTGTTCATCTATTACAACATTTATTCAGATTTCCTTGCGCTACATGAATACAATAGATGTTCGTCACTTCAACAAAACTTTTTACTATATGTACACTATCACGCGCTTTGCTGGTTTTGATAATTTCGATGTAGCGGAATGTTGGGTAATGAAAACAACAGCCAAGCTGTTACAAAGTAATTAAGTTGTGAAATGTTGTTTCTAGACATTTGAAGTTCTTAAAACTTACTTTGTTCGTTTGGAAGGAATATTATTATAATGATGATTTCGTGATTATCAGTATCAAACGTCATAAAGATTTAAAAAAATAAGAATACTTTAATGTATTTGCCTTTATTTGTTTCAACGTACGAGTTGTCGTTAGATATCATCATCATCGAGAGTTAAATCCTGATTGCGTTCGGAGTGTTCACTTCAACGCCTAGGGTCCACTTTCCTAGTTTTTTTTCTCAACTTCAAGTAGTCTTGGGTATGCCCCGTTTTGGGATCATTGGTAATTATGTCATCCTTCACAATGTCAAGTCAGCATTTCTTAGACCTTTCTCTTTGATCGCGACCTGGCGGAGGCGGCATGGCTAGCAATTTATTTCCCACATAATTAACCGGTATCCGTAAAACGCGGTCGTACTAATGTAGGCGATTCTCTTGCTGCTTGTCTGATATATTACGGACTGCTATATGCCGCGCATCCACCGTTTCGTTAGATATCCTTAGTACGGATGTTTGCTATATAAATTCGCAATATATCAGGCTTACCTGATGCTGAATTATAGCCAATATTCTTAGCAGTCCGAAGGATGACATACATACCAATGTTCTCAACATGGACGATGCCGAAGACCACGCGAAGTGGAGAAGGTAAAAATAGGAAAGCGAACCCTGGGCTTCGAAGGGAACTCCTGAACGTAAACGGTATTTAACGCACGGGTGATGATGATGTTATTGCTAACATGTGAGTTACACTCTCCAGGGATCACGATCCCCATCCAGTGGGTAGCCCATAAATATGATCCTTCTAGTTAGAAAAAAGTTAGTCATTAATGAAAATCATTATTATCTTGGTTGATAAGAACCAATTACGGTTTTACTCGTAAAGATAGATTTTTCACACAAAGGTTCTAATTTGTTCTGTGATAAAAAGAGCAGTATTTTCATCCTATTAACACCATACAGGTCAACATATTAACATAGCATGATACACTAAATTACTTGTTAACAGGTAATGTTAGCAAAACGTGCTGGCTTTGTTAGAAAAAGTGTTTATACAAGGCTGCAGTTTTAAAAACAAACTGTATTAGCGGATTTTATGCACAATTGTGTTAATACAGCTATCTTTTTATTTATTTTTAGATTAAGAACACTGTTTTTTTAAACGCTATCTTAAACGAGAAGAACTCCGATTGAGAATAAATCGTCGTCTTAAGCCATTCATAGTCCATTACTGGACGTAGGTCTCTCTAAGACGGCGCCACTCACTCCTGTCTATTGATGATTTACGACCTTCTGCATTACGTTTGAGATATGTTGTGTTCGGTTATATTTATACCTGTGTTATATGTGTTTGTATATTTCTAATAAACTCTATAATAATTTTAAGGGCATTTTAATTCGAGTCCAGCTAACTCATAACAATATGTTTATATTGGTTACCTCTACATTTTTGTAAAATAAACTGCATATAGTAAAACGCAGTGTTTTACTGTGCAGTTTAAGTTCACAAAAATTCCGCTTGTCTTTTGACCAGTTAATTCATTTAAGCACTAGTGTTTTCTAATGGGTTGGTTATGTAAAACAGTGCGTTGCTGAGTGAGTAGTTATATCTTACATTCAAGTTGACAGGCAAACATCTTGAGGAATATTTGACATGCAAATATTTAATACACGAATATTAAATTTTTCTCGTTGCGAAGGGTGATTATAGTTTGTATTGTAATCACTTTTAAAGAATGTGGATTTAACTAGGTTTGGCATTACCGTTTGGTAAATTAATTGTCATCATTGTATATTCAATATTAAAATAGTGTTTGGTTTATGATATTACGCATCCTTTGGCCTCGTTCGATACTTTTGTTACTATACCAAAACCAAACATGGATAAGTTTCTTAATGGTCTAAATTAAGTTTTTTTTTGGAACTCAAGATTTTTTTGTTTTTTTTGTCGTCACATCATTTTGGTATATTGCGGTAATTTTCCCCAAAAACTAGATACTAAGGTTTACATGGATAAAAATTGTCAAAAAACTGGTGGAGTTGCTATAACGCTATAAACCATCGACAATGGTAAAACTGCGATTAGGTCATATTGAAGGTTAAAAAAACAAACAACAAATCTATTAAATTATTTTCTATAGTCCCGTAGCGCGCAACGAAGGGTTTTGTAGAGATGATTCTCCAAGGAACCCTTCGTTATGTGCTGCAGTCAACGCCTATACTTTGTCAGTACAAGAGTAGCTAATTTTTACTGGGCCAATGTTATTCCTAGTATTCTTCTTCCATGAAAATTGTCACGATAAAAACCCATGTTATTGGAATAGCATGATATGATGGTGTGTTAGCCACTGAGCTATAATTTTTGTGATGTTTCACATACTTACACGAATGAACCGCCTTTGTAATGCCCATTTAGTATTCAGTCAACGATTTTGCGGTCGGAGTGGTCATCGACTGGAGAAATGCATCAAGTTTATTTTAATATTTAATTACTCACTTACTGTGACTTATTGGTATGTATACACATATAGTAAGTCTTGTGGACTGGCTTTCAGCTAGCAAGACTTACTATATGTGCAAACATACCAATAAGTTTTCAGGCGTTCAGTCGCGCAACACGCGTTGCGTCCCCGTTGCATCGACGCAGCGCTGTTGCTGCGTCGATGTAAAAAATTATGATAAGTTCGTGCATAACTTATCATTAATTAATTGTACTTTAGAGAGGCATTCTTTGTTCGGAAGTTAAATAAAACCACTCTCGAAATTTTTCGTGTAAGACAATATTTATTCAGATTAACAGCTGTTAGCCTTCAAATAAAACAACAAACAAGTAAATTTAACTGACATTTAAAAAGATCGTGCTTCCGACCAACCTTTATTTGAACAAACACGCCTTGTACTTTTCCTGGTGTCATTGACATGTTTTAATTAAACAGTGTTTCCACTTTCTTTTCGCAGACACGGCGAGCAATGGCGCAGGTTCCGCTCGAAGGTTCAACGGCCTATACTCCAGCCGCAGACGGTGAAAAAGTACGTGGCACCCATAGAAATGGTGACTGAAGACTTTATTAAATACATGGAGAACGCTCGAGATGAGAATAATGATCTTCCACATGAATTCGACAATGATATACATCGGTGGTCGTTGGAGTGTAAGTTTTTTGGTTTTGGAGACGCCTATCTGTCTATATATAATTTATACTATTATCTAAATTAGATCAATATAATTGAAGTCTCTGTTTGTAATATCAATATAACAGATTTTTGCTAAATGCATCATATACGGTATTTATATCAAAAATCAATTTCAAGTTCGCGCACGTTACCCTTTAAAGGCTCACTGTGCCTTACCAGAACTTAAACCTAGATATTTAATATTAAACTAGACGTGTTAGGGAAATAAAAGGATTGTTTTGAATAGGCCATTTTTTTATGATATAAATTGAAATTAAAACAGAATATCCTAATTTTTAGCGCTAATATCTTATTGTTTTATTTAACAATAAAAATAATATCTGACAATAATAACAGTTACCTAAAATGACTCTAGACTCAAAGCCCTAAGTCCCTAAGTCTGAAACTACCATCGTGTCGAAATAGTCCTCAATTTGGAATCATAATGGTTGCTTTGGAAAGTAAAAGAAAGAAGGAAAAAAATATTTATTTAGAACTACAACACAAATGAGAATATATTACACTAGCAATAATAAATGAATGTTATAATGTAACATGTAGTAAAAAAAACGAAGCAAGTGTAGCTTTAAGTTATTCCTAGCTCAAGATGTTCGATCTTCCGCTAGAAAGAGTAGGAGTAAAGAAACCATGATGATGTTATATGACGTCAATGATAGACAATTTCGACACGATTGTAATAGCAGACTTGGGGCTGATTTCGATAAATATGCACCACTTCATCAGTTTCCTGACCTAATTTGCACATTGTTATAATTAAACTAACATTAATCTAGATGTACTAGCAGAGCCATGCGATGATAAAGAGTGTCTCGGTTGATTTAATTGCTAATTATCATATTGTTTCAGGCATCGGTCGGGTTGCTCTGGACGTCCGATTGGGTTGTCTATCATCCCAACTGACCAGCAATTCCGAGCCACAGAAGATAATAGATGCAGCGAAGTACGCATTACGGAATGTCGCAGTTTTGGAATTAAAAGCACCATACTGGAGATATATCCCAACGCCGTTGTGGACGAAATATGTTAACAATATGAACTTTTTTGTTGAGTAAGTATTTTTTTTTATTACCACTTGAATTGTGGCGAAATATATATTGACGGTGAACTAGAAAGATGTCCTAACTCAATTAACAAAAGTTTTGCAGTAGCAGTAAAACCTTTTATCTGTGATGAAAGTGCTATTACTGGCAAATAAAAATACAATTCTGTTAGTTTATTAATTTAAATAAGTATGGGAACTAAGCTCCATGGACATGTAGGCCTCATTTCATTCACCAAACACGTTTAGATCAGTCTGTTCAGCGGCGGAAACAGCTGAATTACTTAAGCGGCGCAATTGTGCAATCCTCGGTTAGAGTTATATGTTTGTACTAGAGCCCATAATCCTATATCCTATAAAGATCCAGCAAAACAGCTCATTGAATCTTCGGGTGATTACCCCCTGACTTCGAATTACATGATTCATTTCTAATGTGTCATATAACTAGACCGAAGATCTTATTGAAGAACATTAAAATCGATTTTGAGTTAATTCCTAAAACATCTTAAGTGACTTTTCAGGAAATCAGAGGTTCATACTTCGAATAACGGATCCGTATGGCGATCCGGTGATCTAACTTCGCCAGCCTTCTGGAAACCTTACCCATTGACTTCGATGACTTATTATGTATTCTTCTTATAAAATTAAATGTTCCGGACTTTTGGAGGGTTTACGTGGGACCATTGGGAAGGCCAACACGTAAAGGCCCCTTGACAAATTTATTGTAAATGTGGCCTGACACTGACCGGCGATTATCCCTGTGTACACCATATAAATATGCATTCAAAGATAAGTCCCGGTGAGTGTAGGACTATTGTGGAAAATGAAAACAAAAAGTACTGGGTTATCGGGGTGAACTGCTAGTGGTACTAGGGGTCTGGGAATATGAGGTCTATGGCGGCTGCCTGTCGCAATGTTCGGGGAACACGCAAAGTGGGCAGACCGTGATTCGACACACCTTGCATGGGCCCCTTAAAATTGCATAGAAGACAGGCAACATGGGCGTGAGTGGCTAAGGGGTGTAGAGAGGTGAACTGCAGGTTCACCAAAGCTACATCTGACGTTATGCCACTTATCACTTTTACCCCTGGAACTTGAGTCTTAGCTCTAGTGATCTCCACTCCGTAGCGGCTGGCGAAGGCAAGCAAGGAGGCGATTCCGAGGTGTCGCTACTCACCTAAGGCTTCGCCAGAAAGCCTCCCCGCGGGTTAATTTTTGTTATTATATTAAGTTATAAATAGGAGAAACTTATATAGAAAACTTTTCTATTGAGTGGTGTAGAATATTTAAGTGGAGAATTACTTAAAAAGCAGTATTTTCTAAAGATTTTTTATCTTTAGTAAACCGCATACCAATGTTCATTGCATAATTAAAATAATTAATCAATTACATTACGAAAAGTGAAAGTGACAGTATATATAATAACAAATTAGGTAATGTTTGTTATTTAGCTGGAAATAGATTTAACTTTATTATTATAAGACATATATTTATTAATTAAGACAATGAAGGAAACTTAAGTTTATTGTATTCTACCTATAACCCCTTAATACTGCAAGTAGAATACTGAGCCTAGGTCATCGAAGCCAATGGCTTTCCAGAAGATTGGCTACGTTGAAATCAATTGAAATGACATTTATTTGTTAATATGCTACCAAAGATCTTAAAATTAATAAATTATTATTTAACACAATATTTCGACGATTGCTTACAATACGCAAATTTTAATGGTTTACTGGTTACCTACGTAACCTCGCTCGATTACAGCTTTCAAATAATGTAGGTGTTCTTTGTAAAGCACAAGACTGTAACGGATGGCCGAAATTCGACCATAATTAATTTAAATTATAAGTTTGAACATCATTAAGGTTCTGTTGTCAAAGACCATACTTCTATGTTCACAAATTTCAAATTACGTTAAGTCAAATACATGGTAGTATATATAATTTCTTTCTTTCTAGAATCCTCCTAATCACCGGGAGCGATTTTGTTTTTGTGTGTTTGAGTGGGTTCCCGGATGGTTTAGATTCGCAATTAGAACCGGTAGGTGGCGTTGACATCGGGTTCTAGAATCCTCCTATACACCTGGACCGATTATGGTGATTTTGTATTTGTGTCATGAAACAGTCTTTCAGGAATTCAAAAAATATGGCGGTACGAAGTTCGCCGGGTCAGCTAGTTATTTACTATTATTGTACATACTTATGTGAAGAATCTACAATAATAATTTAAATTAATATATTTATTACAATAAATATTTATGTTACCTTTTTTTTCAACCGTACTGACCATCGATGCGTGACATCATGAGGCTATCGGCAAACCTTCTGCGCACTGTAGTAGCTTCGATATTTTTATAATTTCAGAATATGCAGTCGGTATATCAACGAAGCTCTTGAACGTTTGAAAACGAAGAAAGTCACTTCTGAGGATGATTTGTCACTGCTAGAACGAGTATTGAAGAGTGAAGGAGATCCGAAGATTGCTACAATTATGGCCCTTGATTTAATACTAGTTGGCATTGATACTGTAAGCTGTAACTTATAAACCTACAGTATTTTGAAATTAGACTATCATAATATTTGGGTCTTTTATTATTACGCCAATAGGATGGTTTGCACTGAATATCAGCGTTGTGTAGTGTAATATAGTTCTGACACAGCAATAAGCAGACTGCAAACCTTGTTTCTTGAAAATGTGGCGCAAAAATTCTCAAAATATACCTACTTTTAACTTTTAAGACATGTAACCTCTACATTTTTTTTTTCTCTCTTTATTCGTTAAATCAAACATAATAGATGTTATATACAAAAAATAAAATAATAATACCATATGTTTTTTTTGACCATAATGTTATTATTGTCTACTGTAATTACATTATATTAATGTCAAAAATTATATATGTATGTGATTATGGAATCACAAGTTTCGCCAAGGCTACACTGTTAGTTTGACTTTAACAATATACAAGAGAGTATATATGCGTGTGTGTGTCAAATACATGGTAGTGTGTGTTATGTTTTTTTTGCATGATTTAAAAAGTATTAGCATTCGTCGCTTCCTCTTCTTCTTATATATTAAAATGAATGTTTGTCTGTATGTTCTTTATAGAATCGTAAACTATACATCCGATTTTGATGAAATTTTATGTGTTGGAGTGAGTTTCCGGATGGTTTAGATTCGCAATTAGAACCGGTAGGTGGCGCTGAGATCGGGTTCTAGAATCTTCCTAATGACCTAGACCAATTTTAGTGATTTTGTTTTTGTGTCATGGAACAAAGTTTTTTAGGAATTCAGAAAATAGGTGGTACGAAGTTCGCCGGGTCAGCTAGTCTCCATATAAAAATACAAAACTTTCCTCTTTAGTATATTATTGTAGTACAGATCAATAGATCATATCTAATTTCAGATATCGATGGCAGTGTGTTCAATTCTGTACCAAGCAGCAACGAGACTGAAGCAACAAGACAAAATGGCCGAAGAGATCCGAACTGTTCTGCCAGATCCAAGCAAACCTCTGAATTATGCCGATCTGGATAAACTACATTACACCAAAGCTTTCGTTAGAGAAGTTTTTAGGTAAGTACACTATTACACGGTATTACACGCACACGTGTAATAAATTTTAAGTAATTTTCGTACAGATGACCAACTGTTTATTTCTATGGCGCCTAGATATAGGACAAGTGAATTAATATAGAAACAGGCAGATGGCCCAATTAATGTAAGATTTTTTTTTCTTTTATTGCAGGAGTTCAGCAGACAGGCGTCGTGCCCACTTGATGGAAAGCGGTTACCATCGCCTATGGACATTAACAACAACAAACGTGCTACAAATGCGCTGCTTCTCACTTAATGGCGACTGGAACCTGGTTACTAATGCCGGAACACAACTCAATGTTATTATGGCGACATCTTTTAGGCTAGGGGTGGTAGCCATCCAGTGGGGCAAATGCCCTATTACCTGGTTGTGGGTTGTTTTGTCGCCTCTTACGAAAGGCCGCCCGACTGCAGGAAATTCTATTCATTCTCAATTCCTGCACGGATATCATTACGTTACCGTCGCCTATGGACGTTTGCAACATCAGAGGTGTTGCCGACGTCTAAGAAACTTTGTATCACACCCCCTGTCATAGCGTAGATATAGAAGAAATTATATACAAAAGTGTGTAGTTAAAAAAATAATCTAGGATTGATATGATCATTTTCTATTATTTCCAGGATGTATTCAACTGTTATTGGAAATGGACGTACCCTTCAGGAAGATGACGTTATATGCGGGTATCACATTCCTAAAGGAGTGAGTAAATTCTTTTTACATTCACCTCCTCTGAACTATTTGGGTTCGGCCACAATAGGTCTCTTCCTTCCACATTCCTCTATTCTGACATACATCGTCTTCCTCTTCTTCACATCACAAATCATCATATCATCCTTCACACAATCCATCCATATTTTTTTGGTCTACCTTTTTTATATTTGTACCCAAATGAAGGAGTGAGTGAGTAATAGAGTCTAATTAAATTGAACAGCAACGTAGTTTAGTATATTTAGGCTGGTGTGCACCAACATTTAACCGATGGTTAAAATACAATAATCGTTGTTTATGCATACGTTTTAATCGATTATTTTATTTAAAATTTAATTAGTTAAATAGCGTTGCACACCAGACTTAGTAAATTTAATTAATAAACTCGTAAGTGAGTTTCTCGGTACTACACTGGCTTTCTTCTTTATTGTAATAAATGTTAATAATAACACTGTTTTTAGAGGGGAATGTAATATACCTGTCACGCTTCTTTAAGGCGAATTGGCGGTTTTGATACATAAGTTATCTTATAGATATGCAGGTTTCATCATAACGTTTTACTTCAACAATCAGCACGTAGTAAGCATAATTATATTCAAATTAGAATAGACAACTGCTTAAGTGGTGCACGCTTTCGGTCTGAGATTTAAACCTGCAACACTTGAGACGCGAGTTGCGTTAGGCTGCATCTCCCTACTAAGTGAATTGCTTAAAATAACTATTACAATAATGGTAAATATATTTTTGATAAGAAATATGAAATTTAACATAATTTGGAAAATGCAAGACCTCCCCTATAGTCCTGGTAGCGTAATGGCTAGCGTACGTGTTACAAACTCGAAGGACGCGGGTTCGATCCCGGCCAGAACGCATGCACAGCTTAGGCATTTTTCTGACCTAACATGCATATCGTTACAATTACCACATGCTAAGAACGGTGAAGGAAAACATCATGATGAAACCTGCGCGTCGAGATAACCGATGTGTCATACCTGCCAGGCCGCCTTAGACAAGCGTGGCGGGTATGCTCTCCGTGCTCCTAACATACCAAAGGGACCCGAGCCCAGCAGTGAAAAATTTATGGGCTGTTATTATGTATTATTAAAACCTCCTGTTCATGTTTTATTTTTTTTTTAATTTGAACAAACTATGATTTCAGGTTCAAGTGGTATTCCCTACAATCGTGACTGGCAATATGGACCAGTTTGTCTCCGACCCCGAGGAGTTCAGGCCCGAGCGATGGTTGGAGTCTGATGGAAAGCTTCATCCTTTCGCATCACTGCCTTACGGGTTTGGAGCCAGGATCTGTTTGGGTCGAAGATTCGCTGATTTAGAAATACAAGTTTTACTGGCTAAGGTATTCATTCACAGAAAATATTCTAAAATGTTGGTTTTTTTTTATCACTGGAGTGTGATAATCAGGTTAAACGGCTCACCTGATGGAGAGTGGTTAGTATCGTCTATGGACATTTGCAACAACAAAGATATTACCAAAGTGCTGCTGGCCTAGAAGGGTGCACTGGAACCTGGCTTCCAATTCAGGAACACAACACAAGGTTCTTATTGTGGCATAATCAATATCAGGGGTGGTAGGTATCTGGATGAGTAAATGTCCAATACCACTTGGCTGTGGGCTGTTTTCTCTCCTCTGACGAAAGTCGGCCCGATCGAAGGAATTTGTATTCTGTCTCCCTTCCTGCACGGATAATATCATTGAGTTATTAAAATTAAAGTTTAGAATTAATGAAAAATATGAGTTCAAATAATATTATATACCTAGGATACTATGGTCGCGATTTCACCCACTTTTGACTTGAAATTCCTGCAGGATTTCCAGGATACAAAAAAAATACGCTATCATTTTAGTGAAAACTGCGTCGGAGTATGCAAATTTTTATGCACCTGATAATTATAAACCGCTTCCGGGAAAATTCTCGCGGGATTCCCGGAATTATAAATCACACGATTTTGCAAATTTGCTGTCGATCAGAGAAAAATCACATTGGAATTTGATTTTTTAATCTGGCCATTGTAAATCATTCCCAGAAAAGTTCCTGCGATATTCCCAAGATAAAAAAAACTTCGTTTAAAAAAACCGACTTCAAAAACTAAACAGTGTAAAATAACTTATTTCTAAAGCTATGTATTATTATTAAATTATCTAAAACATCTTAAAGTCGGTGCTTAGTCATTTTCATAATATAATCATTTTTATGTTTTTACTTTGTACCGACTTCGAGATGTTTTAAATAATTTATAATAATAATACATAGCTTTAGAAATAAGTTATTTTATAGTTTTTTAGTTTTTGAAGTCGGTTTTTTAAACGAAGTTTTTTTATTTTATTTGTTACTTTTAAGTGCCTAGCTATGTATGGGTAGACAAAGAAAGGTGCCGCACTTCTTAAAAAATATAGGTTTACGAGGATCCCAAACAAACAGACAAACCGACAAAAGGCAAGGAATCTAAAAAAAAATGCATCGTGTTTTTCATCGCAACGTTTATATAGCGTATTGTTGTTTTTTAAATAGCTTCAATGTATAGACATGGCGTTATTAGAATTTTAGAATATTATATCATTTATATTTTAATTATGAATGTCTTCTGTAAGCCATGATTCCTGAAGATGAATATATAAATAATATATTGGGCAAATAGCGCCTAGATAAAAATGTAATGCAATGTAATTTGTGTTGCTTGCTTGCTCTTAATATAAACTAGGGTCTAATAGGGTTTTCACTGCGACAAAACCGCTGGTAAACCCTATTTGTTTATAAATTACTAGTATTTCTTCATCATTGACCTTATTTATTACAGTTGCTTCGCCGGTATCGCCTGGAATACCACCACGAGCCCCTTGAATACGCCGTGACGTTCATGTACGCGCCCGATGGGCCCCTTCGTCTGAGAATGGTTGAACGATAAATTTTCACGTCATAATATTAAAATCTGAAATTATGTTTGTTTGTAATACTCGTTTATAGCTGCATGCGAGTGTACGGAATTTTCTTATAATAAAAAATCATTGGTCATACTTAAAAGAAAATTCGGTCTGAAAGGTGTATTAACTTAACTTGAAACAATGTTATATTATTTTAATATTTGAATGTGTATTGGAATGTAAATAAAATATTTATATATTTTTGTGTTAATGGTTTTATTTTAACCTATGTACTGCGTATAATCATTTTACAATTTAAATAAGTATTTTAATTCTTAGATATTGAGTTCTAATTTTTTTCACATTATCTTTACTTCTGATATACTTTCAGAATGACATTTTATTTTTTGTCACCCTTAAGTGGGTGGGTGAACGTGAACATCAGTTATAGTGCCATCTATAAAAATTCGTAATTGAAAATTACTTGCGGTCTAGAATGACTGAAACCAGATAAAACAATCTCGGTATTTTGACGATAGAACATGAAACGACACAATATAAATTTCGATGACGTGATTTAGGAGTTTGCAAGTGTTAAAGCTAGAAAGACGAAATTTTATTTTTTTACTAACTAAACTTCTTTCACATAATATCTTATACTAATATATAAAGCTGAAGAGTTTGTTTGTTCGTTTGAACACACTTATTTAGGAACTACTGGTCTGACTTGAAAAATTCTTTCAATGTTTTAGATAGCCTATTTATCGAGGAAGCCTATAGGCTATACATCATCACGCTAAGGATGGGAGAACCAATAAGTAATGTTTCATAATCGAGGTTCTTTTTAACTTACTTTTTTTTTTAACTATTTCAGGCGGACGATGTGGCGGGCAGAGGCTAGTAATATATGAAAATTATTTGTAATAGTCGTATTTTAATAAAAGGTAAATTATTATTACTTTTCTTTTTTATTTTAATAGTTTTGATTGAGTTTAGGGGTGTCATCTACAATATCCGCCCCAGGTGCCACCCATGCCTAGCTAGGCCACTGATTTTAGTCAAACTTTAGTAATGTTTGAAAATATAAAGAATGAATGAATGAATGAATGAATGAATGAATGAATGAATGAATGAATGAAAACTCTTTATTGTTCACCATAACTTAAACCTAGATATTTAATATAAACATATTACAATTAGAACAATGGGCGGCCTTATCGCTTATAGCGATCTCTTCCAGACAACCCGGTGTCTAAGGAGATATTACAAGAAAATTAAGTAATTGGTGGTTTAACTAAATTCAATAGTAATTGAAGAAAAAAACAAGATTATTACAATAATAAACTAATCAAGAAATACATAATTAAAAATATTAAAATAATATAAATTACATATACTTACATGCGAATAATAATAGAATGCCATTTACGGCAATAAATTTTATTTAGTGGACAAATAATGGTCAGTGATCAAGTGTTTGAATGTACCAATGGATGTAGCTTGTCTGATTTTCAAGGGGAGGGAGTTCCACAGGCGAACAGCCTGTACGGCAAAGGAGTTTCCTACAAAGGACGAAGTGTGTTTAGGTATCGTTAGCAAAAGATTTTCATTTGAGATTCTCAATTGCTAGTGAAATTCATAAGCATTTTATTTTTATTTAACGATTTCATTCAAGAATTTGAAGATTCATTCTCTTTAAGTATCATGTGTCACTTAAATCAAGTATCTTTTTAACCCTCATATTTTTGAATAAAATACATGAAAAATAATTGCATTTAAATTATATACACATACATACACTCGTATAGGTAGAGCAATAAGTATAATAGATGAGATGAGAAGGTTGTGACCATACATACATACATACATACATAACTTCACGCCAGGTCCCTTGCGGGGTAGGCACGAACAACAGAGTGCCATACAGGCTTATTCTTACACACCTCACTTGCTTCTTTGACATTCATAGCTCTTGTCATGCACGCTCGTCTATTCTTAAGGCTCCTGACATCACCTTCTGCTAATACACGATCAATTTGATCATGTTGTGTTGTTGTGACCATGTAAGCAGTAAGTAACGATAAGAGGTTAGGTATATTCATTGAATGAACGGAGATTGGCAAAGCAAGTAGACCATTGTATACTTGCTTGCCTGCCATTGCAATGACTGCTAGAATTAGTGCTGGTAGACAGCAACGTATGTACCATGATTAAATCAGAGATTTGTGGAAGAAAGGTCAAGTAAAAAGCGTCTTTACAGCATCGGATCGCCCCCACTCGCTTATATTTTTACCTTCATCATGATCATTTCAGCCATCAGACGCTCTCTGATGGACAAGCGTGCGTCTATGGTTTTTAGCCCATACCTACGCACTCGCGAAAAGTAACTTAAGCGCTTAAAGTGTTGGACTTCTTATTGGGCAAAATGACGTTGATGATATGTTTTGAATTTTCCACCCTCTGAATTGCAAGATCCGGTCCCGCATTTATATAAACGTATATTTATGAAGATATTATTTAAAATAGTTGTAGATAATTCTTTATTGTAAAGCATATACAAATCGAAGTAAAAAAACATAAAAGACAACGGGCAGCCTTATCGCTAGGAAGCGATCTCTTCCAGGCAACCTTTCGCAGAGATTGATGGATGAAATTAATGATCGTAGATGAACCCAAAAGGTATAAATATGCCAAGACTGTAGCAAGTGGAGATCCAGAGTCTTATCTACCCATATTAGCAACAGCCGTGATAATATAACGCCTCTTTGCTTCAATAACCTGATAAGTTCGACGAATCATTTTTTAATTAATGATTATAATCGCCCTTTCCGTTTTCATTTTTCTAAACAACGTGGAATCTTTTGCAGAACATTGCAGAGACAATCTGCAATGTAAAATAGTTATGCGTTTCGACAACCATTTACTGTAAGGCAAAAAATTTACAATTTTAATATTCATGATAACACATTATAGACGCAAAGATATAGATATAGGTTATATGTGTAAATAGTAAGCATACAATTATCATAAAACAGCGCTTTCGCTAATGATAGATTGTATAGTTTCAAAAGATAATTTAATCAATGTTGAAAAGAAATTTAAATTTTAAATTATTTATATAGCGACTATTTCTAAAGAACTTGTTTCAATTTTAAACACATAAAAGGGGCCCTTAATATTTAACACTTAAGTAAATAGGATGTTACAAGTCTTACGTTTGTCAAAGAAACACTCGATACTTGTTTGACATATGGGCTTGGCCATCTCCATACCGGTCTGGTTTGAAACAACAAAACGATTTCTACGAAATAAGAATTATGTTCATATAGCTACAGATTGAACCTGCTAGCCTTTAATTTTATGGAAGACTAGCATTTGCCCGCAACTTTTTCCACATTGGACAGGTAGCAAAGATTATAGTTATTTTCTTAAATATAAGATCAAAGATTATTTTAGTATGAAAATATATTAATCCCGGAACTTCCCGTAAAAATCGGAAATTATCATATTACTAAAGGCATGTTGACTACAGATTTTGTCGATTACTGAAACATTCTCAACGTTACCATTTTTTTTTCAAACTGGCCATTTTAAGTCTCTCCCAAGTCAATTCCTGTAGAATTCTCGAGATATAAAGTACCACAAATTTTGAATCCAGGAAATTACTATCATCATCGAAAACCGCATTGAAATTGACCCAGTAGTTTTTACGAGGATCCCGAACAAATAGACAACACAAAAAAATCAAGATACAAAAGACAATTGTACACCTTTACAATTTTATAATATTAAAGATTTAAACAATTTTCGTTTTTCAAAATATCATATATCTTATATGCGAATTATTAAATCGTTTTAACATGACCTCACATGCAGGTTATTAAATTTAAAAATAGCGTATATAGCTTTAAAAACTTTAATATTTTTAATATGTCGCCTTTTTACGACATTAACATAAGTAGTAAAAAACCAAAGTTATGATTTAAGTAGATCTGATAAATAATTTCCATATATGTTTCATATGTGGCGGATATCCGTAATTTTCAGTTTAATTTTGCTATTTTACGACGTTGTTTCATGCATATTGTGACTTCGGAAGAAAGTGTTTCTTCACTTTCTTCCGTCCCTCAGATTTCATTCTGTAAAGCAAGGTCATTGAGCTATAAAAATGTGTGCTGGGACACATAGTAGAAGTGAAACTTCAACGGACGAATCGAAAAATGAATCGGAACGGACAAGTGTAAACAAAAAAAAACCATCCAGTCTACTCTAAAATTATGCCCAGTCTTACCACGTCTACTCTAAAATTATGCCACCTATCACTGCGGCCGTAACACTTTTTCGTGACAGAAAAAATCCAAACGGACGGGGGTACGTCTATATTAGAAGTTCCACTTCACAAATAATATGAATGACAATTAGTTTTAAAATCCTCTTATTAATTTTGAAATAGACCTTTGCGCTAAACCTTTTCGATTAAATCTCTTTTTGCGTTTTGTAGCCAAATGGCAAGAACGTTGCAATTACATCTATGGAACCCATCATACATGCACTGACAAGCACTTGGCCGATTATATTCTATTCTAAGTATCACTGAGACTAGTTTAAAATCCAACGTTGTATAATTTATCGTAATATGAGGAATTTACGATGTTTATTTGCCGAAAAAATCATCACAACACGTTAAACAAATATACGATAAATCTTTTAAAATTTACGTCACGTGTTATAACTATGATACACCCATCGCGTAATTCTACGCAAGCAAGTGAATGTATTGACAAAGTGACATTGACACTTGTTACGTAATGGATATCCGCTAGAAGTCAAAATCGAAGGTTAAATTTACTAATCTATTACTGTATAATGACTGTTATGCTGTAATTGCCTACAGCTGGACATGCTATTGTGAAATACACATTTATTTCTATACTAGAGCTACCCTTCATTAGCCTTACGAAGTAGTATGTTACTCACATGAAAATTATATTAGTTTCTTATATATTATATTAGATTAAAAACTTTACTGTTTCTTGTTCAATTCACTACAATATCATCCGTGCAGGAACAGAAAAAGAATACAATTTCCTGTGGCCGGGCGGCCTGTCGTAAGAGGCGACAAAACAACCCACAGCCAGGTGGTAGGGCATTTGCCCGACTGCATGGCTACCACCCCTGGTCTAAAATATGTCGCCATAACAATCTTGAGTTGTGTTCCGGCTTTTGTGACCAGGTTTTAGTCTCCCTTAAGCGAGCAGCAGCGCAATGTAGCATCTTTGGTGTTGCAAATGTCCATAGGCGATGGTAACCGCTTTCCATCAAGTGGGACGTCTGCCCGTCTGCTGAACTCCTGCAATAAAAAATAAACTTTCTTGGGAACTTACAATCATTAAAATTTATCATCAATCTTTATATATAATAATAACAGCTGCCCAGCAAAACAAAGAGATGAGTCGAGGCCAACCTGATTTGAAGTAAAACAATAAATTACTTGTTTCCTATGACAACCTGTTTGTTAGTGAACTAAAAAAACGCGATTGCACAACAATCTATTTTGCTAATCCATTTACTCCATTGAACTGACATTATTCATCGGGATAAAAAGTATCCTAAGTGTTAACTCGGGTTATAAGTTAGCACTATGTCGATTTTTATTCATATAACTTCAGTAATTTAAAGAAAGATGTGATCGCAGCGCCATCTTTTTCGTTATTTTCGGCTATCCCACGGAAATGACATCATTTATCGGGATAAAAACTATCCTAAGCTCCTCCTTATCTCAAGTAGTGTTTTAAATATTTACACCTTAGCCATACTCATTACCGCAGATAATCGGAAAACATACGTCTCGAAACATCTTTAATTCACTCGTGATTTTACAATAAATTTTTTACAGTTCATACAGTGTGCCTGTGGAATGCGCTACCTGTGAAAATCAGGCGTACCCGGTCTCTTCAGGCGTTCAACGGACTCGTGAAGGATTATTACCTCGGGCTCTAGAGTCAATAATAACATCTTCATCGCCCCCATATTTACGTAACTCTATACATATTACTATGATTATTATTTATTTATGTATATCAATATGTATATATACTTTTCTATTCTATTTATATTGTAAAACCCACATGTTACACAATTCTCTTTCTATTCAATCCTAAAGTTGTTTGGAAGAAGTTGCTTTTAGTGATAAGACCGCCAATTGTCTTCTGTACTTAAATTTCTTGAATTGTATCTTAATGTTAAGCAATAAAGTATATTCTATTCTAATCTATTCCTAAGTTACGAACCGGGATGTATGCTAGCTTTATATCGTGTTCATTTAGATCCATTCAGTAGTTTTCACAGGATGCTCTAGTAGATAGAAAAACAAAAATTAAAAATTGCATGTTTGAAATCTTCTGGTCCGAATTATCTCCCCCTGATTGTTTTGACATTTTTAAACACATTATACAAACGAACCATTCATATTATAGTAAGTATAGATAGATTTACAAATGTTTTATTATTGGCCATGCAGCAGTTCCATAGGGTAAGCAGGGACACATTTATGGCTGTCTTAAGCTACCAGTTATACTAGGAGACAAAATGTTCCGGTCAGGGTACGCGGATTTGGTCGACCTCTCGCTTTTCCCGTTTAAGGATTTTAGTGAGTATATTGGGTATGAGTGGCGTTATTACTTCCTCCGGGGTGCTAATACCACTCCAACATGGCGAGTCCCACATGCCACTACCTCATTTCATTCAAAGTGTCAGAGCGTCAAACCCACTCAGCCACCTTGTATAAGCGTATACTGCGATAGCAGAGGGAATAGACTGTTATTACAAAGCGAAGATAATAGTTCACTACTTCTTATGATTTTTTTGTGTAATGTATAATATTTGCCTTAAGAATTTCACACATTAAAAAGTAAATAAAAGTTAAATGTTAGGCAATACACATGTCTTACACATTATTAACAAAAACAGTTGCAGTTTTGTAAAAACGTAATAAATCTATTATGCTGCCGGAAGCAAACATTATGAGGAAAGTGCATTCACATTATCTCATTGGTTTGGTTCGCCTACTCACTTACCGCAATTTATATTTGTTGCGTAACAGCTAGACCAAAGATATAATTATATAAACAACATAGTATGTATATTAGTGATGTAGATAGTGAATAAGGATCTTATATATACATACTTAAAGTAACTTTATTTTTATTCATAATGACGTAAATTGTAATTGTATGTACGTAGATATTGTATATTTCTCTGTCTACTAGATAAAATAATTTTTGAAGTGATGACTTCTTATGAGAAGGAACCGCTTCCTTACGTAACGCGTTACGGCGCCAGTCTGTCTGGCTTCCCTTTCTCTCACGTAAGATTAGTTTAAGCTATCACTTCTGTACGGCGTCCCGAGACGTATACCGTCTTTTTATTTTTTATTTCTTTAACTTCAACACATTTTTACTATTATAGGTGGCAAAACATGTCAACATTATAAGTGGGCGTAAAGCTTGATAAAAGTTACATTATTAGCATTTTACCTATAGTTTCTTATTAACTATGCCATTAATTTGCAACACCTGAGTTAGTGTCAGTGTTAATGATTGTATTAAATATAAAGAAATAAACTTCTATATGTGAGTATTTTACTGATGAGTTTCATGTAAAGACAGGTAACAAAGGTTGCTTTGATACTACGAAAATAATGTATATATAAAAGAACAAATAATGCTAAGTAGTATTTACTTTTATTTATAGCTTCTCAATTAAGGCATTATAAGATTAGGTATATATGCGCTACGTCTTTATTAGTGCGTATTTTAAAGTATATTGACGTAGATGTAGCAGAGGCACGGTAGACATCGCTTTGTGTTTAAGTAACACAGTATAGTGGTTTTACTGTATTATTCTTTATACTGTGCTCTTACGCATGCCGGCAGAGAAAGTACAATAAAATGACTAATATTTAATACTATACTTGCGGTTTCGACAGACATTGTCCTGCCCTGAAACAATAAAAACCTAGAACCCGATTCCAGCGTCAAGAATGTTGTTTAGATTGATAGGTTACATTATTGAAGTCTTAGTAGGGATAGGTGCATTAAAAAAAATCAGGAGTTCAGCAGACAGGCGGATGGCATTTGGCGGAAAGCGGTTACAATCGCCTATGGACATCTGCAACACCACAAGTTCTACGAAGTCGCTGCTGCTCTCTTAAGCGAGGCTGGAGCCTGGTCACTAATGCCAGAACAAAACGCAAGGTTGTTATGGTGGCATACTCTAGACCAGTGCTGGAAGCCATCTAGTTGGGAAAATACCCTACGACCTGGCAGTGGGTTGTTTTGTCGCCTCTTACGTTAGGCCGCCCGACCGCAGGAAATTGTATTCTTTCTTCGCTCCTGCACGGATAAAGGTTGCGGTCCGGTTTCAAACCCGCGCCCTTTGAGTTTGAGACGCATGCACTAGTCATTACGCTACTAAGACTTACAAAAATTACTTATAAGCTACAAATCGATAGAAAGTCGGCCTTCTTAAGGGCCTAAAATAACTAAAACGAATGAACCTACGGTACAGTTGAAAGTGATAGTAGCTTTTTTTGTTGTTTGTCCCAAAGGCCAAGTTTTGCGCGATTCTGGTCTTCACGGTTATTTTTAAATAAAAACATTAAGATCTAGGGTAAATGTTCTGAATATGTACTATCATTCAATTTAAAATGTATCGAAACTCTAGGGTCATGAGTTCCAAAACTCATCGACGCTATCGAGACCTAACAACACGTTTAACAGAAGTCTCCTGTGACTTTGTAATCATATAATAAAATCAGCCCATAAATGGGCCACTGTTGGACTCGGGCCTCCTATTATAGGGTACATACAATATACCCGCCACGCTTCTCCAAGGCCGCTTGGCAGATTTGACACATCGATTGTCCCCATGTGTAGGTTGCATCAAGATGTTTTCCCTCACTGTTGTAAGCACGTTATTGTAACAATATGCACATTAGATTAGAAAACTGACTGAGTTAAATTTATATAACAATAACTCAAATAAATGTAAACAATAAATTTTAACCACAATTGTTGGTTTAGGAGGTTCTTGCTGTTTTCATCTTAATATAGCGCTAATATGTTTAACACACACACTAAAAAGTTCTTTAAAACGTTGAATTTTTTTAAAATTTCAAAATTTGTTAAAAAAAATTATATAATAAAAGCTTTTTTGGGTTCTGTAGATATTGTAACGTGGGTGCGGGTACACACTTAGGATTGGAAGAAATCACCAGTTTTTAATTTAACTCTTACCTCTCTGCAGGGTTGCCCCTATACGCACAACCAACGATGCACAGTCCCGACGATAAGGTATCTCGCTCACAATACCGTTGCCGATATTGTCTAGTACCACCTCCTGCTACTGCAGTGCTCACCTCCGATATTACCGCGTGTAGCCCGCTGCTGGTTCGTCTCTCGAACTACGCCACACTCCTCCTTCACTTACTGTCCACTAAACTTTTCACTATATTCACCACTAAACTCGTCAGTGTCTTCTATTAAACTCTTCTTCCAACTCTTTCGTATCGCACTTGTCGCTTCATTGTCTTGAACTGAACTCAACTCTAAACTGCCCGGATATATTATATATCCTTATATACCCGGAAGAATTTACTGGAACCCGTAATTTCGTTATTCTTTTATTTGCTATCTGTCCCTTTCTAAACATTTATCTATCTCTGTCTTTTCACCCCGAATCTTCTATTCGGGAACTTTCGTTTATACATCTATCCCTTTCTAACATCTATCTATTTCTGTCTTTTCCTTCCCGAACTTTCGATTCTAGAACTCGTTCATTGTTTATCCCTTTCTAAAATATATTCATCCTTGTCGTTTCCTTCCAGAATTGTCTAGCTTTTTATAAAAGTTCTTAAACTAACTAGATGGTTCAACCATCATTCGCCACAATATCTTAGTAAAAACGGAACACTTAACGACATTCAGTTCCTTCAGTTGCAGAGACAGATGTAGGTATATATATCACAATCCTGTGTGTTAAAAAATAACTGCGTCTCTATGGATAAAATTGACATGCTGATGTAACCTATTAGCGGCTGTAGTTTGGTTTTTGAAGAGTGCAGGCATTCAGCGTTCTTCAACAAGGGTTGCCCTTGATTTCCCTGAGATCCATTGATCTGATCCTGGCTCAGTGACAACGGGACCACCACAAAAGTATGCTCTTTTGAATAAAAACGAAAAATTGAAATTAGTTCACAATTGACGGAGTAATCGCGTAATAAACAAAAAATAAAAAAATAAAGATTAAAAAAAAAAACAAAAAAATGTAGTCCAATTAAGAAACTCCTCCTTTTGTAAAGTCGGTTGAAAATATATTACTTTAAAAATATGTAGTAGGTAGATATTTTCACGACTAAGTTTTATATACGGTTTTATAGCTAAATACTGGATGTAAAGGGATCTCTACGGAATCTTTCATTGTACTTAGAATGATACGCACTTGGCCGATTTTTTCTCAGAAGGCTTTATCTGTAGAATTAGGCAAGACCAGTTTCTCTGCCAGTCCAAAGGTATCGATTAGTGATAGCTATACTTTCGATTTCATTTATTTTTTCTAATTTAAACCGGCCCAGTGAGAAATTATACGCGGCGGGTACGCTGCGTGGCTGCGTGTGGTTTGACGCGTTTCCACTGATAATACGCGACTACTTTTGTTTGAACGAAACATAATCATTGACGTGTACCGTGAGAGGTTATGTTTAGTACCCTTCTTCGATTTCTTAATTGTTGTACTTAAGAATTATTTGTTGTGTTTATAAAATATGCATGATGGCAACACCGACTGTACGGATATATATATACGGCACTAAGAAAATAAATTATATTTCTTGTGGAACTATTTCAGATCCTTTCTTCATATACATATTTTAATCGACCTATAACCCCATCAACGAGACGTTACGTATGTATTATTACATTAGTATATTTAATTTATTAAAGCAACTATAGACTGTTTATGAATACAGAGTTTTGCTTATTTGATGTACATATGTGTTTTTGATTCTAACGGTTGTCACTGTTTTGAGATCTACTAACAATAAATGTAGATATATTGTAATTTAGAATATCAGAAACACTATAATAACAAATAGTAATAGCAACAAATAATAATAATTAATATATGATACTAGGATATGCCTGTGACTTCATCCACGCTTCACCTGAATTTACCGCGGGATTCCCGGGATAAAAAATAATTCAATCGTTTTAGTGAAAACTGTGTCAGAATGAACCCAACAATTGTTACAAGCTCGAAATTAAAAGAAATTTTTATTATTTGTAGTGGAACACTTACAAGTCAATAGATGGTGCTGTGTAATAATTGATGTTATAAACGTTTCCTGAAACATACAAATAATATATACAAATCTTCAACTATAACAGATGGGTCTGCGAGAAACAACATTAGCCTTGCTGGAAGATATTCTTTTGAGACGGAGGGGCATTCCAATTTCCATCTCACTCGTCCACCCTATACGGGTCACCACTACATATTCTTAGAAGTTTTATGAAAAATTAACGGCACAGAGTACAGTGGAAACATGCGCACAGAAAGTAAGCACATGACGCGTACCCAAAGAAGTCGTTCAGTCCGACCGCGGCTTGCTTTAAGGGAACACAAACAAGCCATTGTTTGTTATATTAAGTTAATTACGAAAGTGTTTGATCTAATAGTGTTACCGGTGAAGTTCTATAAGTGCTATTTTCAAAATTTCATTTGATTTTCAAAACAGGTTAATTTTTAAAAATTACTAATTTATGCTATATGTAACCCCCAATCCATTCGAAGTTGGAATAATAATAATATTAATTGCTAGACAAATGCACACATTCTTTAATTCTAAGCTAAACAAGACACCTGGACCCGATCCCATATGCATAACGAATTATTTACAAGTTTTGCTATGCAAGGAATCGAACCCGGTAACTCTGCGTTCTAGTGAGCTAGGCGGCTAAAGACTTAAACCTCTCAAGCACAGAGGCTGAATAAATTTTAAAATATAAGTTTGTTATAGTTAATACCTAATACAAAGTAGGTACCGTTTCCTTTAGATATTAGCAACACCATAGGTGATACCATTAGCTGCCGGTGTCGAATGGTGATCTAATACCTGGCTACTAATGCTGAAACACAATTCAGGCTTGTTATGGCGGCACACTCAGGGCAAGGGGTGGTAGCTATTCAGACGGGCAAACGATTTACCTAGCTGTGGGCTATTTTGCAGGCTCTTAAGACAGGCCTCTCGGCTGGAGGCATTGGTATTCTCTCTCCGTTCCTGCACGCCTTCACGGATAGAATATAAGCTAATTTAGTTATGTAGCTTTCTGGCAGTTTGTCTTTTATTATAGTGCGCGATAGAGTGTGTTAGAGATAGTGAGAGTGCGGTCTAAGATAGAGCATGCGTATCCAGAAGAGGTACCTATTCACACGGAACTCGTCTTCACTCATCTCCAGTACAATATTCATCTACATAACACTCAGTTCCTGTTTGTTCTTAGTCATTGGCCGACTCTTCATATTACGTGCCGAAATAAGTATAGGAGGATGTTCAAATTTTAATTAGAGTGTATAATGTTGACTTACAAATTAGGCTCTGAGACAAGCAATCCGTTAATTAAGAGACTAAATGTTAATATACATATATCGTAAGGCCTATGAAAATTAAAAGAATACATAACTACATTTCAGGTAGATGAGTTTCTATTATCATTTTATAGTATGAATTTCAAATGTTTGAATAATATATCCATCTAAATTCAAATGCTGGCAATTCGAAAGTTTTGCTACTCTTAAAAAAGACTTTTAATGTTTCTTAACATAAACTCCGCATTATAATAGTTTCTTACAGAATTTAGGAATAATTTTAAAATTTCTAAACACTGTCTATTACAGCTATTAACATGAAGCGTTTTCTTTTATTATATCTTTATTGCCATTGATTTGCGTTTCGAAATATTTTCGCCAAAGTTGAACCGTTGTATAATCGTAAAATTCGTCCCATGTCACTGACGTTTTCCTTAAAACCTTCGATCGATATGCTTGAAATGCGGCAAGAAAGTGTTTTCTTTATAATAGAGATACAGATATTACAATAAATTTTACAATCACAAATAAAAGAACACGTGCTTAAATGACATCTTGTCACTTAAGTTTTAAAACATCGAAATATATAATATTAATATATAAAATATCTAACATTTTAAAAATATTGTGCAGCAAACCCTGCCCTAGCTTTTGTGTCATATTTCTCTCTCCATCCCAAGGTTTTCTGGAAGAGATCGCTGTCGGCGATAAGAGCGCCATTTGTACCTAATTCTAAGCAGTTTTTGTGTATTATTTCAATGATTTTATTGCACAATAAAGTATATTCTATTCTATAGAGATCATTTTAATTACTGTCTCAATAATAATTATTGCGCTACTCGAGTTCTTTTACTTATGAAGTCAAATGTATGTGTGATCGATCGTGCAGAAGCAGTCCCCTCAATGGTACTACATTACAAGCGCAGAGTCAACCTAATCATAAGACATGACTTTGAAAATGATGATTATATTTTTAGCGACTAACCTAGTCTAGCCTAGCCCTTTAATCCCTTTACAATATAAGTAGAATAATGAGTCTAGATTATCGAAATCAATGGGTGAGGTTCACAGACGGCTGGCTATGTTACCTCGCTGGATCACCACACTGATCTGTGGTCTGTGGTGTGATTTGAAGTTTTAGGAATTAACTCGAAACTCGTTTTTTATGTTCTTCGACAAGATCTTCAGTTTATATGACACAATATAAGGAATCATATAATTCAGAGTCAAAAATTCATGGGCGTATTTGGATAGATAAAACGTTCGAATTCTTTGTAGAAAGAGTATTGGGTAGAGATGGCCTAGGTGAAATAACGGTTGAGACTCACTTTATTTTTAGTATCTGGATTATATAAAACTATAAAATTTTATAAAGCTGGGCAATACGTTTGTGCATTATTTCCGGGCACGGGGGAGATTACTATAGTGCGTGGGACTTCCGACTGTCGGTCCTCCACGCTCTCTACCGAGAGAAAAAGTCATGAGCAACCGATCGCCAGACAACCTGACCTGACCGGTGCCCGTAATCCGCATTTTTATGAAGCACCAGAGATCTAGAACCATAGACATTAATCGTGATGTCTCTACGCAATGCTGTCCTAGGGTGACTCGAATGGCCTAACCTTTTTTTTTCTAAGAAGGCGAAATCCGTTTGATTTGATTCCATTTAATGAGATTTCCCATGTTGGGGTGGCACTAGTACAGCAAGCAAGAAGTGCTATTGCCATGCCGTGCTCAAGTGTACCTACTAGTGTACCTACTAGAACCCCTCGATGTTCTGTTATTCACCCTTATCTCAGAGTCACGGGTTTATAGCTATGCCGCTCCGCAAGCTCTGGCAGTAAATATTAGAGTGGGCTACCTTACCAACAACTATAGGGGTTTTGTCCGCGGTCCCCTAATCCTCACGGCGGCCCTATGGTAGTATTGTCGGAAGGAGGTTCGCGTACTGGCACCTCCAACAGCTTCTTCACCATCTGCGGGTGGAGTACACGTATGCGTCCACCTCTGTCTTTTTGAGCTTTTTCCATCTGCGATATGACAGCTTCGCAGAAGGGGGCCACAGCATACCAGCTTCTCCTGTTATGTAGTTTACCCGCTCCTTAGTCGTCTAACGAAGAGATACTGCTAATTACGCTTTCCGTAGCGTTTCGTAATCCCCAGCAGGCGAAACTACTACATCTCTGACGGAACTAAAATCAACGAGAATGTCATTTCAACTTAAAATTATAATAAACCTGAGTTTATAACACGCGTATACATTCTGTACAATTCTCCCTCTACGAAATTTTTAAACTGGATATAATAAAAAATTTGAGTGGGCTTAGATCGAAACAACCTTGATCCTTCATCGAATAACTGGTTCTTGTTTCATTAACATTCACTATAACTTTTATAGTAACTTTTAAGATTAGGTGAATTTCTATTACGACGCTAGCTGCTATAATTAATAGCAGCATAACTAGTTCATATCCGCCACCTTGTCCGCATTAAAAAAAATTCATAAGGAATATCTTCATATAAAAACATTTCATAATTTTACTAAAGTAGGTAAATGAGTAAATAAAAGTAATTTAAAACTCTATTGATACTAAAAAATCTATTGATGTTTTTAGTCTGGCTAAAATTCAAAAACGACTAAACCAATTTTGATGAAATTTTGTGTGCGTGTGTGTATGTTCGCGGTTTAACGTACTGAGTTTTGCAGACGCTGTGGCTTACTTTATACTACTTTAATGTGAATATAAATAACGCTCACAAACCAAAGATTACCATCAACTACTACAATAATAAATCTCTGTAACCAACAAGGTGTACTTTCTCCACCCTACTACAAAAAAGGACCAGCAGTATACTGTCCATTCCCCGTATAATAGGAGGCCCAAGCCCAGCAGTGGAACATTTATGGGCTGATATTATAATATTATAATAAATATAAAAATGACTCTCAGCAGTATCCTACGTGTTGTAGATGTGGAAATGTGTAAAGGATTCTTCGGGATCTCAATTTTTATAGTCTGTCGTTGCTAGTTCATGGAAATAGTTCTATTGTCTTGTCACTAGAATTTATATTTATACTGAATAGAAAATCATTGCAAGAGGTTGTGTTGACTCGTGAACAGACAATAGACATAGTTACTTTCTCATTCATAGTATTAGCATTGATTATATTTAAATTAAGTAAAATAAATACAATAAAAGCCCGGTGGTAAGATATTTGCCCGACTGGATGGCTACCACCCCTGGTCTAGAGTTGTGTTGTCATCGGGCATTAGGGACCAGGTTCTAGTCATCCTTAAAGAGCGGCAGGACATTGGTAGCACCTTTGGTGTTACAAATGTCCATAGGCGATGGTAACCGCTATCCGTGATAGTGGGCCGGTCTGCATGTATGCTGAAGGTCTGACGTCCCATTTCATATATTATATCGTTGAAATATATTTAAGCTTTAGAACATGAAGTTTGAAGTATTAATGAAAAACTTCAACAGATTTCTACTTCTATCTGTATGAGCATAGTGTTTAAATGAATAAATATAATGTATTCTATTGGTGTTGCAATAGGTGTCCATAGGTTATGATACCCGCTTTCCATCAAGTGACCCGTATGCCTGTCTGTTGAAATTATGTATTTTTTTTTCTTTACAAAAAAATCTTATATAATTTATTTAAAAATATGAAATCTTGATATCCGCCGTCAGTGACATGGAGTCCAAGCTACCGATGGTTAGGTCTCCAGAGACAGGATCTTCCTCACAATTCATGCCATGTCCAGTACTGCTGCCTTCACCCAGCATCTTTATTATAATTATTTATTTGCAGATAAGAAAGCAAAATGAGAAGTCGTATTGGTGTGGTAAAGATACCATGGAAAACAATACCGGCCCGCCAGATTCACAGCACAGCAAGGTGTCTTCAAGCAACAGACAGCAGTTTGGAAATTGGTAATTTTTAGTTCTAAAGTAGTTGCGTCCCGCGGTTTTACCCGCAGGGTGATGGCAAATCGTTACATTTTGGATAATTCACACTATATCTTTATAAATTATTATATAGCCTATGTGTTATTCTGATGTGTAAGCTATATTATTGTAAGTAAATTGTATGCATCAAAATACATTCAGTCCTTTTTTCTTTAACTTTCGCGTTTATGGTATTAGTCGGATTACCTGTGCGGGCCATTTTAATCACGCGAATTTTGAACTTTAAAACGTAGGTATATTTTTTGAATTCTACAACATATCAATATAAAACAAACTCCTATATATGAGATCAAATTCCTTTCTAAAAGACTAAAATTTTAATTGAAAGAAAGAAAACAGGTTTGTTTCGTAACATTGAAATCCATTTCGTTACTTAATCAATAAAAATTCGAAAATTCGAAAGCAAACTTATTATAGACTAGCTGACCCGGCGAAATTCGTACCGCCATATTTTCTGAATTCCTATAAGACTTTGTTTCATGACACAAAAACAAAATCACCATAATCGGTCCAAGTGACTATTCTAGAATCCGATCTCAGCGCCACCTACCTACCGGTTCTAATTGTAGATTTAAACCATCCCGGGAGCCACTCAAACACACACACAAAATTTCATCGGTAAAAATCGGTAGTCGTTCTCAAGTTATGCGCCTACCAACACATTTTGCGATTAGCTTCTGCCCGCGACTTCGTTCGCGTGGAAAGGAAGTTAAAAAACACCCGCGATTTTAAAACATTCTTCATTGGTGCTCCGCTCCTATTGCTCTTAGCGTGATGGTTTATAGCCATCAATAAATGGGCTATCTAATACTGATTTTTTTTTTCAAATCAGACCAGTACTTCCTGAGATTAGCGCGTTCAAACAAACAAACAAAGAAACAAACTTATCTGCTTTATATATTATATATATATAAGATAAAACTCTCTCACTGACACCGCACCCTGTCAAATTATCCGCTTCTATTATGTTACGTTGAAGAGAAATTTCTTTTAGTCTGTTATAAGCTGTTTAAGTAATAAAGCTTTTTAACTGTCCCACGGGAACTATTTAATTTTTCGGGATCAAAAGTATCCTATATGTTGACCAGGGATATAAGCTATCACCATACAAAATTTCATGTAAATCGGTCCAGTCGTTTCGGAGATTAGCCGGTACAAACAGACAAACAAAGAGACAAACCGACAAACAGACAAACAGACAAACAGAGAAACAAAAAAATTCGAAAAAAATCTAAATTAATTCTATTTCACTTCTTACATCCCCTGACTCGGTTATTAGCTTTTTTTTTCATTGTACAGAAATTCGATCTCTACAATTTGATTAAATGTATAGATACAAATATGGACAGATAACACTTTATTGCTCAACAAAATAATAGAATATTTTTACACAGAACAAAAGACGTTCTCATCGCTTAGAGTGATCTCTTCCAGGCAACCTATCTTACAGGGTATTGCTAAACACATCTTTAAATATTAATTTGTTGTGGACTGTAATTATTTTAATTATAAAAGAAGATTTCATGTGCGGAATATAACGACGATTTTTTATTATTATTTAGGTTTATTGCTAGGCAGTTAAGCCTTTAAGCCAGATCTTAGTTTATAATATAGTTTCTTCATTTTCTTAAGCCTATGTGTAGCACAGCTGAACTGTAGGTGATAAGTTGGTGCCATTCAACGGAGTTCTTGTGACAACTCAAAAGGCCACATTTGACTATACAGTTCAAATTTTACACATTTTTAGAAAATAAAACTGCACAGCACAACATCTCCTTTCAGTTCCCGCCAAAAACTCCACGATTTTATTAATAATAGGGGGAAAACAGATCAATAAAGAACATCTATGTTCTAAATTTAAATATTTAGTATGTTTGGTGGCCAGTACCATGCCACACAAAATTATTAAAAACTTTTTGTTAGAGATTTCAACAGTATTGTAATATTTTTTTAAAATAATATTTATGGCTTGGCAACTAGGCCTTTAAGCCAGAACAGTATTCTGAGATAATCTGGCGATGTAGGTGGTGCATAAATACAGATGTTTCAAATGGTTAGATATGTAGATAGATAACTTTTACTGTGCATTGAAGAAAACTTACAAACTAACTAACTAAGTATTCTACATAATTGTCTGGGCGGTCTTATCGTTACATAGCGATCTTTTCCAGACAACCCGTCGCAGGAGTATTATTTAGATATATACATTTAGTTTTTAATAATTGCACCTAATTTCGATTTTCATTCTTCAGGTAAAAGTTACCAGTCAACTAAATTATACCCCGACTTAATACAAAAGTGAAATAACAATTAATCTACCTTTGATAATGCAATGGCGACTTTTAGGTCTGTGAAGTTTTATTATTCTTTGAATATTTTTATGTATTTATTGAAAAACCAGCTCTTAGTAAATGATTAATTATTAACTTCATAAAAATAATATCTTAAAGGTTTTTGTAATATTACGACCTCAAACCTACGACATCCTTTAAAATTGTAAGATACCTAACTTTCAAAATCGACTAATGGTTCGTACATCTTACTAATTATTGCGGACAGAGAGCACCCCCCTGACCCAGAGCACACTACTATACTCTCCGCGCCCCGCATACCACCGACGCCCATAGCTGGGGCAATTAGCAACTAGGCGTCGGACGGGATGCGGGGATATAGGAGCAGCCCTGGAGGCAAAAAATGTCAGCCTTGGAGGCATAATAATTATTCATTCACAATTCGACTATTATTCACAACGCGACGACTCTCTCGCATGATGATGATGACTCTATATATATTTCGATTCAAGTAAAAAGTTCAATAATAATAATGATACAGTCCATTACATCGAGTTTGATTTCCAAACAAGAAGCAACTGCCACCAATACTAATCATTCATTGTTTACCATCGGTTGAGTTGTTTCATTACTTGTATAGAGCTTATGTTAAATTTCAACCGATAGTAGGCAAATGAATGGTTTGTAAGATACAGGAACCGGCTGTTAAGGAATACATTACGATTGCAGGTACCAAACCGCCTTTATGTCCGGTTCACAGTCAACGAGCTCGATCAACCCACGCAGCTTTGGATT